>CM039138.1:31852915-31958634 GCA_022036555.1 Microstegium vimineum
CATTCCTGAGAACGCGGTCGAGGGCTCCCTCCCCCCAAAATTCGAGGGGGTGCTCCGTACTCGGGGGTTGTGGCTGCAGTATTTTGAAACGGTCGCGGGTTACCCGGGAAAAAGGGGTAAAGACTTGATGGATTTGACGAGGTAGTGATCGCCCATGGGTTAGGCGGGGACTGCCCCCAGCATAGGTTTCCCCCTTTATCCCTTTACAGTTGATCGACACACAAAGCCCCCCTACCTGGCGCGCCAACTGTCGGTGTTTCGACCTAGGGGGTCGATCACCAACTAGTAAATTTGTATATTGCGTGCTCCCTCTCCTAGATGTGATGCAAGAAGAACACGGAGTTTATCCTGGTTTGGGCAAAGAAGGCCCTACGTCCAGCAAGAGGAGGGGGTACTGTATTATCTTGCACCGAAGTGCTCGTACAGGGGGGCAGTACAAGCTGGTTTACACGGGGGTGCTCAGAGCAAGCCGAGGCCTAGAACTAGCAGGGCTACTCTAGGTGAATTGGTTGATTGCTTGAGATGTTGATCAGGCAATCGAGTGGTTGGCGTTGTGGTTGGTTCTGGTGAGAGTTCGTATAGGAATATGAGTGGGGTCGATGATTGACCTCTTCGTCCTCGTGCTCTTGTCCTCTCGCCGTTCCTCTGTTCTTCTTTCTTTCCCTCTCTCCCCCACTCTCCTATCCCAGTGTCCTCTTTTATAGGCCAAGGGGAGGCTTAGGAGTACAGGGGCCTAGTACGTATCGGTATGGGAGGCGTGTCCGTGCGCCATGTCTGTGACGAGACGTCGATCGCTGTAGTGGCATGCTCCTCTTGTACTTCTGGTATTCCGAGGCATGGTGATGGCGGACTGGTCGTCGCCGGACGGCATGGTGTGGAACCTGCGAACTCCACAGTTGAAGCGGGACGGATCCGACAGGTCCATGCCGTAACAGTTAGGGATGAGGGTCGAGCCCCCGGGTCGAGCCCCCGGGTCGAGGGGTATCGAGGCCTGCGTGACCTTGACACATTCCTGAGAACGCGGTCGAGGGCTGCCTCGCCCAAAATTCGAGGGGGTGCTCCGTACTCGAGGTGTGGCTGCAGTAGTTGTACGGTCGACGGGTTATCCGGGTATGGGTGATGACTTGATGGATTTGACTGAGGTAGTGATCGCCCATGGCGTTAGGCGGGGACTGACCCCAGCATAGGATTCCCTTTATCCCATACCGGGAGCAGGTGAGCTGATCGAGCCTCCTGTTCGGGGGTCGTTCATTCGACCCCCTGTCCGTCACTTCGGGGGGTTGGATTCGAGGGGGATTCGATCGACCTCTCTCCGTCATCTGAGGGGTCGAGGTTTGGGGGCGCTCGTTCGATCCCCCTTTCAGTCGGCCGAGGGGTCGCGACAGAGGGTCGTTCGTTCGACCCCTTCTCCGTCATTCAGGGGATCGATGTCGAAGGTCACTCCACCTACCATCCCTCTAGTAATGGGCTGGCCCATGGCCTGCCCTTTCTGCCGGTGGGGTAGGCCTTCGCCTGACGGGCCTTCCTCCATTGCTTGGTCGACTGTCGGATTTCGCCTGGATGTTTAGGCATTAGATTATCACAGGTTAGGGTACCCCTTACCTTTGTACCCGACAATTATGTTCCGCCTATGGCGGTCACTCATCTATTATGCAACATTGAGTGTCACGGGTGAGGTGCTTCCGCCATTTGGTTCCACCTCCTCATGGTCACTGGTTGCCAAAATTGGAGTCTCAAGCTAGGTTGAAGCATCTCTTAGTGCAAGCAAATGGTCTCTTGTTCAATTTTGCTAGATTTCCACATAGTCTCATGATCCAAAATGGCTCCATGGTGATTGTTTGATTCGAGTGAATTGTTCTTTTGAAGCATTGGTCTTCTTTGTAGATTGTTCATTCCAATTGATGGTGTTGGCATTAAACTTAAACATTCGGTCGGATTGCAGAAGCTGCACGATCTCCTCCCTACTACCACCAACTGACCCTAGGTTTTCTTTGTCAAAAAAGAATTGCAAGAAGTTGTGCTCACGAGAAGGTGGCTACTTACCTTGACCTCAATATAGATGGCATGTTGTGTGAATGTATTTGTTACTTAGGTTGTTCACCTATGCTCCCTTCTGTCCAATTTACAAGACGAAGTTTTACATGGCACTACTTCAATCATTCATTTATTTTTTTGAGATTTTTTGCAATACTTGAGGAAATATTTGGCGGCTCACGCCGACCGATCCGACGGCTATAAAGGCTGGAGGAAATGAGAGAAAATTCTAGAGAGGAAACGAGAGGAAATTCTGATGTGTATGACCAGTGGGCCATATGCGCCAAATTTCCTCCCATATGCGCCAAATTTTTTCTCATTTCCTTCAAAACTAAGATAATTAGGACTCCAAATAAAGGGGTGGTAATTCCGTTTCTATATTTGTTTTTTCTAATCAATGGTAATACGGTAATTTGATATTTGTGAAAATAATGATTGGAGCCTTAATTTTTTTTTTGCGACTCGATTGGAGCCTTGATCGCGCAGCGGGAGTGCTGCTCGGCCAGGACACGCTCGCTCCTGTTTGTCTCCCGTCACGCTCGGTCTCTTTCCCGCGAGCAAGGCGAGCGGCGGCGGTGCGAGGCTCGCGCGGATGGGCGGTGCGGGAGCTCACGCGGATGGGTGGTGCAGACGAGCGGCGACGGCGGGAGCTCGCCCGGATGGGCGGTGCAGGCGAGCGGCAGCGATGGGGGCCGTGTGGACTGGGTGCAGCAGCACCACGACCTCACACCGGCGAGCAGTAACTTGAGCACGCACGGATGGCGCCATGTCGGTGCAGGTGAGCAGGGACGGGGGCTGTGCGGCGGGTGTGCTTGGTGCAGCAGCGCGAGCTCGCCGGACGGATGACAGTGCGAGCTCGAGCGGGCGGCGATGCGAGCTCGCCGGACGGACGACGGCGCGAGCTCGTGCGGGCGACAACACGAGCTGGCGCGTGCGTGCAGTTGCGTGAGCTCGTGCGAGCATGCAGTGACGCTGGTCGCGTGGGCTTGCAGCAATCGTGGCTGGTGGTGCTAGCTGTGCGGTGTGAGCAGAGCACTGAGCATGGAGGTCCGACGGGCGACGGACGGACGGGCGTCCGACTCGAGCACTCGGGCGGAGGTGGGGGTTCACAACACGAAAACCTTAAAATACCCTTTACGAGTATAATTATAAAAGATTTAAAACAGTGTGGAGGAAATAGGAGGAAATTAGAGAAAATTTCAAGCATAGTAAAAAAACTCTTATTTTTTTATGTTATTTATCATTACAAACTTATAGTTATTGCATATTACATTTAGTTACAATTTTTTTGCATTATTAATTTCGTATTATAATAGTTAAAATTAAAATTGCTTCCCAAATTATTGTATATCGTAAAGTTTGAATATTAAAATATGTGTGTGCCACGTGAGCTGAGTCCATTGGAGCAGTCGCTAGCTTTGTTATTTGCGTATCTTAATAGCACTTGGTTGCGCCAGATCGTGAAGTGTATAATAAGACCGAAGACCATCATGAGTCTCATTTAGCAAGGATCAGATTCATGTAGTTCGCCCACTCTGATATTGTGAGTTGTAACTCTCTCTTTCTCTTGACGAGACACAAAAAAAAAAAATCCAATCGCGCTGCTGGGATTTGGGATCGGAGTAAGCAACTGAGAGTGGAGACTGATAGACATCTTGACTGAAGAGCTGTCTCTCCCGGTCCCGGCCGGGCAAATCGGTCCTATATGACGGTATCACCATCGCCGCATTATTATATGTTTGTTGCCAGGGCACGCTGCAACTTCCCACCGGGATTCAGTGGGCAGGTGGCGTTGTTCGTCGCCCCACTCTAGTCTCCAGTTGGCTAACGGCAGTTGCATTGGCAACTTTTTGGGGCGGCCAGGCGAAGGCTGACACATGTGTGGAATGAAAACGAGAAAACGTGATCCGTATCCGTGGTGCCACTTTCCTCCGGAACCCGGAGCATCCCGATGGTTCAGTCTGGCGTGTCTAATTACATTGCCATGATTGGTTGATTGCCTTGTTACTACGCGAGCCACCACGTAGTTGCCCTTACATTTTGGTTGCATTGACGCTCCGAATATTTAATTCGCTACCTTACCTAGAGATGAAGTCTGGCCCTGTCACTAGCCAGGTAGGATAAGATGTATTCCCTCCGTACTAAAAATGTTGTCATTTAGAACAACATTGAAAATATAAATCATAAATAACTTTTTAAGAGGTTAGTTGTCAGGCTCTGTTCGCTTGAACTTGTTTCAATTTGTTCTATTCAATCAGTTGAAACCAGTCTGATTGTTTTTAATAACCGAAAGAAGTTTTGGGCTCCATCTCATAAATCATATCAACTTATTATGGCATATCTTTAGGTAAACAAAGCCTTTAAGACAAAAATGACTCTCTAGACTGAGTATGAGATATAGAAAAGTCGTTGAGAGTATAAAAATATATAAAATGATTTTTACTCAAATAATTTTCTAAATTATGGTTTAGAAAGTATATTTTATAAAGGCTCTTGGAGATGCTCTAATTCTAAAGTAAATTCATTTGTAAAATCGTCTTAAGTCAACTTATTTAAAGTTTGATCAATTATGTAGAAAAGAGCGCTAATATTTTATAATACAAACTTAGTATCACTAAATATATCATAAAATACATTTTCATAATATATTTATTTGGTGTCATAGATATTATGACCGTTTTCTATAAATATTGTCAAGATTAAGATAAAATAATTTAACATAGAATGATTTTAGGAAATTTGTTTATTTTATAATAGAGACAATTTTTATGGTATTTTATTTTTTTAGGATTTATTTATGTTGTAGTAGCTCTAATTAGATGTTCTAACATCAAGTTGATTTTGTTTGCATGTTCTTTTTCGGGATAAGCGGATTTAGGGGGTGTTTGGTACAACTCACAACAGTTTCTGAGTTGTTTTTTTTTTGTCAAACACCTCTTTTCAAAACAGTTTCATCTATCAAGTTATTTTTCTTCCCCTCACAAATATATGAAATGGGATGAAGCTGAAAATAGTAGCTTATCATAGCTCTCTCCCCAGTTTCCCTCTTATATCCATGCATAAAGTTGTTGGTGAAGCTGTTTTGCCGAACATTTTTTTTTAAAAATAGTTCAGTTTCACCTAAAGAGTTGCTCATGAAGCTATTTTCCAAAAAAAACTTCACTAGTGAAGCAGAGCTGTACCAAACATGTCCTTAATATGTCTGCGTTAAGATGGAGATTTGTATCTAGATATACCGAGTCAGTTTGACTTCCAAATCTGTTTTGATCTATTTTGGACATGGGCAATTTAGAGATTACGTTTCGAACTTGTTCCTACTAGGATAAGACTACGACCCAACTTGTTCCTACTAGGATCAGACCATGACCCGGCCCTCTATTATATACAAGAAGATTATAGCCGATTAAAGGATCAACACTCAATCTTCAAAATACATCTATTACCTCAATTTTCAAAATACATCTATTATCCTTTTCCAGCCCCATGTTTGTTGCATCTCTCCGCGAGATCCATTGGTCTTCTAAGCAGTTTTGCTGGTCCTACAAGAACCCTCCTGCCTGACGGGTCCTCTCAGGAGACGTTTCTAGGCTTTTGTAGCGAAGGACTAGCTCTAGATCTGCCTAACCAGTTTCTGGATCGGTTTAGTTGATCCCAAAAGTTGTTTACTGTGTTGAAGGTTGATTGCAATCTCAAGCGAGCTAGCCCGGCCTTACTAGTGTGTGATTCGGATCTCAATCGAACGTCAACTATGCCTTCCAAAAAAGAAGTATTATTCCACATGTGCATCGAACATATTCAAGGCTACCACCTATACCAAATATGTTATGACATATCACAGCTTTTTGTGCAATGCAAAAAGCAAACCATGTATCTACTTTTTCCTCTACGACTCCGACTCTCTCTTCTCACAAATTAAACGGCTACAGCGCGTGCTTCACCGTTTGCTTCTGCAGGCCACTTGAACTCTCGTAATGCATTTGGCATGACAGTTGCAGGCTACCGTGGAGATTGGGGCAGCACGCTATGGTGGTGCGCTGGGGAGGCCTTTAGTATCGGCAAAAAAAAAAATCAATGCCCCCTTTGAACTCATGAAACAACACCGGGAATCTTTTGTAAACTTTCTTGAGTTTTGGCTTTCCTGTAGTTAACAAACATAGCGTGGTCTTATTTCTTATCTTGACTTTTGGCTTCTCATCAATCAGCACAGCAGTGTCAGATCGCCCTCTCTGACCTGCAATTGAGCAGCCGCGCGATTGGCATCAGAATTAGGCTGAAGCCCCTGTCTCAAATTCCCCTTGCCCACTCCAAAATCCAAATTGCGCTCTCCCTCTCAGTCTCCCCAATCAGCCAAGCAACTACTCCTACAGCATATCTTATCATTGCGCTTTCCAGCATGTACTGACTTTTGCACGCGTGCGCAACTGGCAGGATACTTGCGTTGCGTCATTTGTGCTGTACTTACTGTAGAAGTGTTCGTCTCGGCCCTAATGTGGACCGCGGCCCACGGTGAAAGTGAAAACCAAACTGCATAACCTTCGTCATGGCAAAAAGATGCGTCGTCACTTCTTCATCCGGTTTTCTCCTAAAAAAAAAAACCCTTCTTCACCCTATCCTTCTCAGCTGCTATATGACTGGACCATTCTCGATTATCTTATGATAGCCGAATCATATATATATATATATATATATATATATATATATATATATATATATATATATATATATATATATATATATATATATATATATATATATATATATATATATATATATGCAACTGGTGATGCATATATGCATGCACATCAAACTTTACATGAGCCTGAAAAGCACCTGTATGATATTGTGAAGGCCACGTAGTTGACATATTCCAGAAAAGGTTATTCCGTTTCATCTTCAGATCAGTTTTTACAAATTACGCTAGCTTCTCTCGATCGCTTATCACGTAATATTAGCATCTTGATTGCACTGTTCGGATAACCAAGAACTAATATATGCAGTCAAACGAATCACTCAATATATCGAGAGGGAAATCTTCAGCTCCACTCCAGGCGGCGCTGCCAAGCGTCGAAAAGGAAATAAAGCTAGTAGTGCCAATGTTTGTGTGTTGGCGTTAGTTCGTGACGTTGGTCAAACCAGATGTGTACGTTGATGGATCCGTCGAGGGGGCAACCGGTCGGGATAAGGCGAATGGCGCTGCCCAATCATCGCAAAAGGATGGAAATGCACGTGAACCTGTTGTTTGTAGGCGTCTCGTATGAAAAGAGGGAGACCTGCACGGCTGCACCTGCTTCTTGTGTTAGGATATTTGCCATCTCAAATTGAGTGAGTAAGTAGCGTACAGGTCTCTAAGTATAATTAGGACCCCAATCATTTTTCAATTTTTAGCTAATGACCCGACAGTGAAGTGATGAGTCGATAGCGAATGCCAATTCAATTCTATAGTATGTCATGTTCAGGTTTTTCAAACCTCATGTCATGTGTTTGAGATTATTGTAGATAAATTTTATTCATGTGAAATTTTCATTATCTCTCCTTATCGGTAGTATATCACGTCAGTTTATTTAATATCATAACATCTCATCACTACCAAAATAGTGGAATTCAGTTATAATACATAAGAATTTAATATAAAAAGTTTAGACTAAATTTAAACTATCAAAATACTAGGAGAACCGCATCTCACTAGGTGAAGTTTAATATTTTTTAGTACATTAAGACTGACCTTAGCATCCCATGATCTGTTTTAGATAACCAACAATGCAAGAATCACGTTAAATCCCGCGAATCACCCAATCGAGGTAATCTGAAGCGGTGTCGATTTAGCTAGGTGTGCGTGGAGACTCCACGGATCGGAGAACGATCTAGATTGAACTAGCAGCCACAATGTTTGTGTTGGCTGCGTAAAGATGGTCAAGCAAGACACATACTACTCTCTCCTTACCAAAAGAATGTTGTTTTTACGAGGCCCGTGCTAGTTATTTTTTTTTAAAATGACTATTGACACAGTTTATTAAAAAATATTAGTAATATTTATATTTCAAAATATAATTATTATAAAATATATATATAGCGACTAATTTAATGATAGTAGTTATGTATCATAACTAATAATATTTTTAATTATTTAGTTAAAGAAAAAATGATTTATTAAAAAAAATAAAAATGACACGATGTAGGAAACAGGTGGCACTGGGGTGAAAAGTAGGAGTGCAAACAAGTGATCTTTAGATGCACTTCTAAACCTCTTTAGTTCAAGTATTTATACTATTTTTCTAAAAAAATTGAAAAGTAGTTCAAATATTTGAACTAAACAGATTTGGAGGTACACCTAATTAAAAGGGGCAAAGTGGCTTTTACGTTGAGACGGAGCTAGGCAGTCACGACTCGTCTCCTTGCATTAGTCTCTTCCATCAATTTCAATGCCGCTTGTCAAGCTGAATAAGCATTCTTTCGTTATAAAAATAGAAATTGTTCCCTTGATCTCTTGTAGTCAAACTGAATAAGCATTCTTTCGTTATAAAAATAGAAGTTGTTCCCTTGATCTTGTAGTCTAGTTGTCTTAGCTTACCTGCTCTGCAAATTGAAATTATCATTAAAAGTCAATGTTAGGCAGTAGTATAAACATAGTGTACTCGACAAAAAAAATGATGGATACAAAATTATAATTAATTACTGAACATCCTAGCTCAGGGACAAGTTTGCTTATGAACACCTCCACGAGTAAAATAATCTATTTGGTTTGAGTATGCTAAAGAAATACAAGAGTTTTGAGTTGTTTTTTGCCCCTGTTTATAAGTCAAATCGTTTCTTCTTCCTCCTCTACCACCTATATACTACATGGTAGTATTACAAAATATACTCATCCTTCACCAAGTCGTGGGGTTGGTTCTCAGGTGCAAATTATTGCAAATTTGCAACTAACCCAAAATCGGACACACACATGCACATAAAGAAGAGGAGGGCCCAATGCGAGTAGCCGAGTATGCATTGAAGGATAATGATGCTTAAGAAAAAGAAGAATGTGGGCTATCCCTCCAGATGGGAGATGATTTTGGAGCCCAATAACGCAACCCAAAACAACCACAAGCCTGGTGCTTGTACACCGTTGATCTTGTCCCTAAATTAACTGTTGAGATTGCTTATAGGGATAGATGAAAAGAAAAACACTAGCCTCCATTCAGTAGCTGAGAGAGCAAGAAGACAGCTGCATCTGCTGAGAGAGGAGGGAGAGCTGAACGTCACCACAACGTGGGAGAAGAGAGGAAATAAGGAGAAGCAAATATGTCTACATTTGGTGGGTCTGAACCGGTCATCTTCAAACCATTGGTTGGAGGCCCAAAAATGTGATTAGATTAGTACCAAACTTGGTGAGCTCGTTCCTCACTTAGAGTACTTGGATTTGTTAAGTTTGTTTGAGGATTGGTTGAGTATAGCACCAGATTTGAGAGGAGTTTTGCCAGTTCGGGTCTCTGCAGTTTCAGGACAAAGCAATTTTGGTAGATGATTTGTTTGAGCCAAAATTGGTCAATTTGTTAGGGGACTAGTAGATCTACTTGCGTATAAAAAACCGTGCACAGTAGAGCTGTAGTTTGGGAGATATGAACTGATTACCGAGGGAGACAAAATCTATGATTTCTCTGTTGGCTTTTGTTATTCATCCTCTTGTTAGAAGGTTGTAGTTGTAGATGATGTCAAGGTTATACCTCTTGTACTCTTTGTTAATTATAGTGGAAGCTTAGAATGAATTGGTTAGTCCCGTGATTTTTACTCCTCACCTTGAGGAGTTTTTTTCAGGTATATTGTTGTGTCTATTAATTGTGCATGTGCTTGTTAATTTCCGCTGGTAATTTGATGCTATATGTACTCCTCACTATTCATCACAAGTTGAGGGATTAATTAATTGTGCATTGTTTTTTTTTTCTCTTTTATCCGAACAGAGAAGACTATAGTGATGTAAGTAATGCTGCTAAAACCCCGCGGACCTTTGGCGAACTGGGTGGCCGGGCACTGCACGCTTGGCCCATGGGAGGATGAGATGAGGGCTGGGTGGCGGCCAGGCATTGACGTTGAAATCGTTGGCATGCAGTTCCTCGTTTTCTTGGAAGGGATGGATGGATGTCAACGAGCATGAACAGGGGCGAGCAGTACGCGCTGACGTGTGTGATGTACTGACGTGCAACCAGGCATGAACAGTGAGTCCCCGTACCGAACTCCAAAAGGCAAAAGTGGAGGCAGGCGCTCACGATGCCTTCACCCCCAAATTTGTACCTGACGATGTGTGCGACCGAACCGAATTCCAAAAAAAACGGCCAAAGGTGCGAGCCTAGGCTACCCGTCGACTGGCTAGAGAAGACCTACGAAGAAGTCTCCGTGTACGTACCTGCCAATAAAACCATGTGGCTCGATCGCTCATCCGGTGGTACAGTACAGTAAAGTTGAGAAGAAGAAGCTGTGGGTCCCGTCGTAGCGGTAGGAAATGGGACACGTCGTCGCTTCGTCGGAGCCTGCAGCCCGCGGGTCGTATATACTGTAGCACCATCACGTCGGAGGCCGGCGCACAGACGGGCGGCAGATGGGGTTGGTGGTTCTATGGTCGGCTCGCCCATACTCCAGACCACACAGCCACGATTCAACCGAGTCGGCGTCAATCCACTGGTGGAGCAACAGGAAGCTGACGAGATCCCCCGCCGCGGGCGCACGCAGTCGCAGAGCGAGAGTGGGTCAGGGAGCAGCTGGTCGATCGGCCCACGTTTTTCAACAGCGTCCAGCCTCCAGCGTCGTCGTCGTCTCGTCTGCCGGAGGGAGGATGCCAGGACACCTCCGTCCGTCCGCTGCATTTATTTATGGACGACGTACGATCCGTTTACTCCTCCGCACGATCCCTTTTTTTGTGTGTGTGTGTATGAATGATGAATGCACGACGTCGCGTTCGTCGTGTCCTCTGGCCGCAGCGCAGGCGAGAGCTGGGACCGGCCACGGACGGGGACGGACGCACACTTGCAGGAATCTCTGCGCCCTTCCAACGAAGCCGATCAAATCACACGAGGGGCCCTAGCTAGCTAGGCGGGCGGCGACTGTGGGTCGTAGGCGTAACAGTCCATGGTCACACGGGCTTGTCTCGCTTGCCACCGCTCCTGCTCATTTGCTCAGCAGTCGCTCCCGATGCGATTCTCATCAATCTTCGGCCCACTGTTCTCGATGGCCCACCAGCCCACCGTCCATGTCAGGACACCGCGTGTTGCGGCGGACCTTGCTCGCACAGAAGAAGAGGAAGGGTAGGTAGCCGGCAGGAAGCCGGATTGGAGAATAAGTTGAAGAGTTGTGTTATGTTTAATGTTACAGACTCTGGGAAAACTCTTCCTACTTGTACTCTGTTTGTGTGGTCTTGCCAGCACAAGCCACACAAGCCCACTCGGAGCATGCTAGGCGAACGTTAGGCTTCCTGGGCCTCTTGCCAATCTTGAGCTTCGGCATAGCTTCTGGATCCCCTGGATGAGGGCTGCTGACAATCCTCCCCCTTGAGAGCTGGCGTGTCCCCACACCGGAGCAGCTAGGAACTGTTGTTGGATGGAATCCGCGTCTTCCCAGATTGCGAGGTCGCTGTCGAGGCCGGTCCACTTGATCAAAAGCTGAGGGACAGAACGCGCACCTCGGTGGTGAAGGCGACGTTGGAGCACCAGTTCGGGAACCTGCAAGGCATCAGCGAGCTCGGGAAGACCGTTAGAGATGATCGAGCCGGTAGGTGAAGCGGGCTTCAGCAGCGAGACGTGGAAGACCGGATGAATAGACGAAGACGCCGGGAGCTCGAGCTTGTATGCAACGGAACCGATCTTGTCAATGATCTTGAACGACCCGAAGTATTTGAAGCAAAGCTTGTGGTGCGACATGGGTGCAAGAGATGACTGCACATATGGTTGGAGGCGGAGATAGACGGAATCCCCAATAGCAAACTGGCGGTCAGAACGACGTTTGTCAGCCTGAGCTTTCATCCGTTGCTGGGCGCGGAGGAGGTGTTGACGAATGGCAGACAACATGGTCTCACGCTCCGCCATGGCCGCAGCAGCATCCGGAACTGGTGACACAACAACATCAGTAACGCCAAAATGGCGAGGAGGATGACCATATAGTACCTCGAAAGGAGAGTGTCCCAGAGACGAATGCGGACTTGAGTTGTACCAAAATTCAGCCAAGGGAAGCCAGCGAAGCCATTGACGGGAGCAGGAGTGAATGAAGCAACGGAGGTACGTCTCCAAACATTGATTCACCCTTTCGGTTTGGCCGTCCGACTGAGGATGATATGTGGAACTCATACAGATCTGAACCTGGGCCAACCGAAACAACTCTTTCCAGAAGGAGCTGGTGAAGACAGGGTCTCGATCCGAAATGATATGAGTTGGTAACCCGTGAAGGCGAAAAACAGAATCGAGGAACACCTGAGCCACCTTTTGAGCTGAAAACGGGTGGTGTAAGGGAATGAAGTGAGCGTACTTGCCGAATTTATCCACCACCACCATAATATAGTTGGCTAAACCCGATGTTGGTAAGCCATTGATGAAGTCCATGCTGACCATTTGCCAAGATTCGGACGTCACTGGTAATGGGGCAAGCAGGCCGGGGTATTTGGCGCGGTCCGATTTTGCCTGAAGACACACAAAACAAGCTGCAACATAACGCTGAATGTCAGACTTCATACCTCGCCAAGCAAAGAGCTTCTTGATACGGCTATGTGTTACTGGAAACCCAGAATGTCCCCCGAGAGCACTGTCATGGAGGGCAGAAATCACCTTCTGTTGCAGATTCTTGTTGGTACCCAACCAGATGCGGTTTTTATAGCGTAGGACACCGCCCGAAAGGGTGAAGGGGGAATGGGACTGAGGAGCAAGAGTGAGTTCCTGGATAAGCTTCGTAGCTAATGAGTCGGAATTGTAACCAGCAAGAACTTCGGAAAGCCACACAGGCGTGACCGATGATATGGCCTGAAGTTGGGAGGGAGCAGCTGGGTGGCGGGAAAGTGCGTCCGCAGCTTGATTTGAACTGCCCGGCTTGTAAATGACTGTATATTGAAGACCGGCCAGCTTGGTAAACATCTTGAGTTGCCAGGGGGTATGAAGGCGTTGATCGTTGATGTGAATCAGGCTGCGTTGGTCGGTGAAAATGGTGAACTCCGAGTGTTGCAAGTAGGAGCGTCACTAATCAACCGCCACCAAGATAGCTAGGTACTCTTTGTCATAAGTAGATAACCCCCGAGTTTTCGGGCCCAGGGACTTGCTGACAAAAGCTAGTGGATGATGAGCTTGCATCAGCACGGCCCCCACACCAGAATCACTAGCATCTGTTTGACGCTGAAATGCTTTACTGAAATCAGGCAAGGCCAAAACTGGCGCAGAAACAAGAGCGTCCTGGAGGGCAGCAAAGGATGATGAATGAGCTGCAATCCAAACGAACGGAACACCCTTTTTGAGAAGGTCATTCAGTGGTCGAGCGATAACCCCAAAGTGGCGAACAAACTTCCGGTAGTAACCACACAAACCCAAGAAGCTGCGCAACTGCTTGACATCCGTCGGAAGTGGCCACTGCCGAATGGAAGCAATTTTGGAAGGGTCTGTGCCGACGCCATAACCACTAACCACGTGCCCCAGATAGGAAATTGATTCTTGGGCAAACTTGCACTTACTGAGCTTTAGTAGCCACTGCTCTTGAGCAAGCAAGTTGAAAACTTGGCGCAGATGGACCATGTGTTCTTCCAAGGTGGAGCTGTAAACCAAGATGTCGTCAAAGAATACAATGACACATTTCCGCAAGAGTGGTTTGAGTGATGAATTCATGGCACCCTGAAAAGTGTTGGGGGCTCCCGTAAGCCCGAACGACATGACAGTGTACTCGAATTGGCCCCAATGGGTCTGGAAGGCAGTTTTGTATTCTTCGCCCGGTGCCAGACGGATTTGGTTGAACCTCGCTCGTAAATCCAGACAGGAAAACCACTTAGCTGAGGATAACGCATCCAATAACTCATCGATGACCGGAATTGGAAACATACTTTTGAGAGTAAGAGCATTGAGCATCCGATAGTCGACGCACATGCGCCAAGAGTGATCCTTCTTCTGGACCAAGAGGACCGGAGAAGAGAATGGACTGGTGCTTGGTTGAATCATACCATTCTTGAGTAAATCCGACACTTGCTGCTCAATTTTAGATTTGAGTTTGGGAGAGTAGCGATACTGACGAATGGATACCGGCTGTGCGCCCGGCACCAAGGCAATGGAGTGGTCACAGGTGCGACGAGGAGGCAGCGAAGAGGGTTCAGTGAAAAGGTGACTGAACTCGTCTATTAGCACTTGTACTTGTGGCAAATTTGGAGGAACCGGAAGAACATCGACATCGGATGAAATACTGAACAGCTGGAGCAGGGAGCAGTCGGATTCCGGAGGCAGCAAACCTTGAAGAGGGATCGAGCCCGACCCATAGGGAATAGACAGCCAGCGTTCGACCCAATTAACCTTCATTGGAGAAAAGGCAGCAAGCCAATCCATGCCCAGGATGAGATCATAAGTCCCTAGAGGAAGAATCCGCAATGTAGAGTGAAAACTGTGGCCATGAGTCTGCCATTCAGCATCTGGAATTTCTGACTGACAAGCAATAATACTACCATCGGCCACCTTGACGGACAGTGGAGAACGCAGAGGTTGAACACCAGGTAACTTGGAGGCCAGAGCTGTACTGACGAACGAGTGGCTGCTGCCAGAATCAACCAATATGAGGACCACGTGGCCCGCCAGAACCCCAACCAGCTGCAGAGTGTGTGGAGAAGAGTTGCTCGACAATGCATCCACAGAAAGGGTACATAACAATTGAGCAGGTTCCTCCGTAGTTGCTTGATCATCCTCAAGTGGTAACCCAAACTCATCCTGACACAGGGCCCATACTTCCTGCAAGGCATGAAGTTGAGGGGTCGCAGCACAACGGTGATCAGGCGACCATTTCTCACCACAGCGCATGCAGAGACCGCGAGCACGGCGGTAGGTCTTGAGTGAGGCAAATTTTTCGTCAGGCTGAGGGGGTTTGACCGGCATGTCGCCTTGCGCGCGAGGTGGCGGAGGAGGCAGAGGAAATGCGCCTCGGGATCCTTGAGGCCTGTTGGCGGCAGCTGACGGAAGCCGCTTGAACTCCGGGCGACTCGTCGGGTCACCAGTCCCTTCCTGCAGTAAGGCGAGAGTGCAAGCAGTATCCCGACTGGAAGGCTGAGCAACCAAAACAACAACACGTATATCGTCGCGAAGACCATCAATGAAGCGAGTGTAATAGGATAGGAGATCGGGGTTGGGATTGTAGGATTTGAGTTGATCAACGAGGTCTGTAAACCGGTCGACATACTCTGTAACCGAGCCGGTTTGGCGTATTTTGAAGAGCTGGCGGACAAGGTACTGATGCTGATCCCGGCTGAAACGCTCATGGATCAGAGAACAAAAAGTGGGCCAATCGATGGATGACAGACGAGGTTCGATGGATTGAAGCCAATGCTTAGCCGCATTTGTGAAATGCATCGTGGCAACACGGATCCACATGTGAGGCTCAACCGAATACATCTCAAAATAATTGGTAGCACAAGTGATCCAAAATTGGGCGTGGTCACCGTCAAACTTGGGGAAATCTAGCTTGGGTAGACGGCCGAGGTGGGCGGAGTTGTGGAACTGGGGATGGGGGATGATGGATGTATGGGAATCGGGTTGGTGGAATTGGGGAACGATTGATGTGGTTGGGTTGGGTGGGTGCTAGTAGGAGGGGGTGGATTGGAACTGATGGTATGGTGGAGAAGGATCGGGTGGAATTGGTGGATGGAAATAGGGTGGAAATTGGTGGGTGGAATGATGCTGAGGAATAGGAGTGGGATTCAATCGAGGGAAGGTAGGAGGAGGGGGACGAAACGTACCATGAACTAGGGTTGGGACGGTGGTCGCGAACGACCCGTACCCCTTCACGCAGTGCCCGCTGGGCAAGTCGGCCGTCACTCCAGCGAAGGGGAACGCCGAAGTAGACGCCGAGAAGTTGACGACGTTTGGTCGCCATGCTGACTGATCCGGATCCGCGAAGTTGACGACTCCTGGCCGCCATGTGCTCCTCGTTGGATCCGGTCGGGGTAGGCGTTCGAAGAACAGATTGACATCTCGGCGCACATCGTAGATGGCTGCCTCGACCCAAGGACGCCAGTTGCCGAACGCCGCGACCGCCTTCTCCAGAGCTTCAACGCGTTCATCACGTTCGTCACGCATCTCGGACAGCCGGACCAGCTCGAGGTTGTCCACCCTCTGGCCGAGCTCGGTGATACGCCTGTCGACGACGCGGCCCCACTCATCGGTTGCCACCATGGCCTCCGATTGCTCCGCGCAGTACACCTCCAGAGCGGCGATACGACTTGTTGGGTCCTGGAGGGAAGCAGAGGCGCGCTCGAGCTCGTTGACGCCCCGCTCGATCTCCACCTCGCGGCGCTGGATCTCCACTTCATGCTCCACCCGCGCGGACTCAGTGCCGACAAACTTGGCCTCCCACTTGGCGTCGAAGGCGTCAAAGCGCCGCAGGACCTCCTTGAATGAAGCTTGGACCGTTGAATCCATGGCGCCACGCAAACGCTGGAGCCAGGTGAAGTGTTCGTGGCTGGCGACGGAATCCAGCGCGAGACGCCGAGGACGGCAGATTTGATACCAGATGTCAGGACACCGCGCGTTGCGGCGGTGGCCGGACCTTGCTCGCAGAGAAGAAGAGGGAGGAAGGGTAGGTAGCCGGCACGAAGCCGGATTGGAGAACAAGTTGAAGAGTTGTGTTATGTTTAATGTTACAGACTCTGGGAAAGTTCTTCCTACTTGTACTCTGCTTGTGTGGTCTTGGCAGCACAAGCCCACTCGAAGCCTGCTAGGCGAACGTTAGGCTTCCTGGGCCTCTTTCTAATCTTGGGCTTCGGCATAGCTTCTGGATCCCTTGGATGAGGGTTGCTGACCGTCCACGTCGATGCCACCCATGCAAAACGTAGCCCTGGGAGCCTGGGAGGCAGCCCCAATCATTTGGTCATAGGCTGCCCCTGTGCACTGCGGCGGATCAGTGTATGCACCCACTCCTGTACATGAGTTCCGCGCCGATCGATCGAGGGACCCGCGAGCTGCCGCGGTCAGGTCATCACCATGCAGTGATGATGAAATCAGACAGGCAACCGAGGCCCACTATGCCACGTAGGGTGTCCCACTGCCGAATGTGTTGGGTCTCCTGGGTGGTGGGCAGCGGTTGATGGCTATACTGTAGTAGTACTACGCTACGCAGATGATGATTTCGATCTGCGGCAAGACAAGAGGAGCTAGGCAGAGCACATGGATTCATCGTGGAATACTCTACCTATAGATAGAGTTGGATCATGTGCGATCGACCACCATTCTCGCGCTGCATGCGGATCACAGAGGAGATCGTGTTTCTTCTTTAGCAATTACAAGTACGTACCAATAATAGCATGCATGAGACAGCCAAGTCGTCGCCGTGAATCGACCCTATTTGGCTAATGGTTTCTGCGCGTTTGGTTCTTTAGGGACTAAAAACTAAAACACAGACTTAATAAAAGTCTTTAGTAGTGTTTGGTTCTATGAACTTGTATAGACTTAACATCATTTAATACATCCTAACAAAGACTATTGTACCTCTGCATGATGAAGGGAGAGGACGTGGGCAGACAATAATGAAGGGCAAGGGGTGTCAATTATGGTCTAAAAGTCCTCATATAAGCCTCACCCCTTGAGACTACTACCCAGCCCAAAAAAGTCCATAAATAAATCTTTAGTGTTTGGTTCAAATAGACTAAAAAAAATTTAAAATAAGTCTTTAGTCCCTCCTCAAAAGGAACCAAACAGGGTCCAAGACTGTCCCTGCTCGACGCATCTCAGCCTTGGCCCACGGGCTTCTCGTTTTAGCTCTGATCCTGAACGGCACCAAAGCGCTCCCCACCGGCCTGCTCGTGTAATCGTGTTCGATGCCACCACGCTGACCAAGATCGGTCCTAGCTTGTTCTCTCGTTGATTTGTTTCTAGAGAGACCCACAGAGAGAGAGAGAGAGGCTCCACAAGACGAGCGACGAGAAGTGGACCGACCACTTGGTGATAATTGCAGCCGGCAAAAGAAACTGTTCGTACTTTCACTATTTGATCTAGTGACCACGGGGTACGTAGCCATCACAAATTGGCTTGGGTACAAGATACTGTACACGCTTTAACCCACCAGCTCTTCAAGTTGTCGTCGATCCATTGCCTAGATACGGTACTGGTGCTTAGAATGACAGATAAATGGGTACAGAGGGAGTACGTGTTTCTCAAAAGAAAAAAAAGGCTACAGTACATCAACAGCGTAACGTCTGTATTAACTGCACATCTCAAGATCTACTAGCCACTTCCAGTTCCAGTTCCAGTTCTCAAGAGCTCACTTTGATTTTCTCGATCGGAACTGTTTCTAGCCAGTTGTTCCAGGCTCCAGCCCAGTTACGCCGGAAGCTACGGCCGTAACGCGTGCGCTGGTCCAGCGGCGATATTTCAGGTGGGCTGGACCTTGGAAGAGGCCTGGTAGAGCAGTAGCTGCAACGCACGTATCATTTGTTTTTTTTTTTTTGGCTCTGATCTGAATAGAAGAGCTACTTCCTGCTGCTGCTTTGCCGCTTCCATATTCCTGCTACTAGTGTACAGTAGTGATGGCTTCTTGTTGTTTTGCAGCTGTATTCTCCACCGATCAGATCTATTATTATTATTATTATTTATTTACATGTGTACCTGCACACCACCGTGGCATCACTTCGGCAGCCATGAGCCTGCATTGGTGGAGTGGACGGTGCACCGGGACGGGCATGCATGCCAAGCCACCGGTGCGTCCGGTGCTCGTGAGTCGTGAAATGCGATGCAGCGATGGCATGACCGCGCGACGGTTTCTGATGGACCCGTGGCTACCCAAGAGACTCGAGACTCGTGAGACCCGCAACCTGTCACGGTTATAGCTTTCTTTCTTTCAATCCCTTTTTGTCGAGGAACAATTGTAGTTGTAGGCTTTGTAGCTGACCTGTACGAGTAGCAAACAAGAGAAGACCATGTTAATTTAGTGGCATCACTAGAGCCCTCTCCCTGAATGTTTGGTGGTCCCGTGTAGTTGAATTCAAAATGAATACTACAGTATAACAATAATTATTTTAGAAAACCCCTATGCTTTTTTGTTAATCCTATCAATCATCAATAGTATAACTTCTTGATTACATTTTACCAAAAAAAAGTATATGAAAAATCTTAGATACAAAACTGCTACTACTATTTTTTCATGAGACATGTCATTCACTGAGTATTCCTTGTTACAAAATATTCAATAAAATGTTAATAAGCAACCTTCTTATTCATAATAATATAGTTAATGCTACAGTAGAAAAGTTAATCACTTCTTATATTTCATTGGAGTACGGAGTGCTTATATATGATCTTTGCTTTTTTTTAGTTTGGAAAAACTTCTCCCTGCTGGTATCTTCTCCCTACTAATGCTACAGTCACTCGAACAGTCAGCAAAATTATCTGCACAATAGTTGTGTTAGAAAAACAACCTAGTCTCTTTAGAGAAAAAGAATGTCAAGTTGTCTGATGTTTCCATTTGGAACACAAACTCGAGCAATTTAACTTAACACAAAAATTAGAGAGAAAGAGAGAGAGAGAGATCCATGCTAGGATTAGGGAGAGGACAAAAAGGGTAAGGCCTTGTTCGTTTCGGGAGGATTCAATCCAAAAACTAATTCATTCCGGGTCAGTAACGAGTAAATTCGTTCTTGTCACTTATTCTAGCTTAGAATTAATTTCAAATGGTAGAAGGTCCGGTTTCGTTCCAGGTCATGAGATAAGAAAAAAGGAAGCAAGTTTTTGTTCCGGTCAGTTTTCATTTCGGACCGGCATAAAACGAACGCACATTTAAGTTACCATCCGAATTAAAAACGGGTCGTAAGAATCCACCCGGAATGTCACCTGGAATTGGTCAATCTGATGGAAATGAACAAGGCCTAATAGAGACGAAGACGAAGGCGTGCTTTGAAGATACTCCATATATCTAAAATTAAAACATTTTTGAAAAGTGTCTTAACTTACATTAAGCTTAATCAACTTTATAGAAAACGATAAAAACATCCATGACACTAGACAATATATTTCATGACATCTGGCACGTCAGGACGTCATTCATGTCGACAACTTTGAAAATGTCTTTGCTAGTTTTCTTTGACCGCTACTATTTTCACTAAAGTTTCGATAGATTTTACAATTCATTCAAAAATTAGATGAGATATATTAAAAGAAACACTAGAAATTTGCATTATAGCATTGGAGATGTGTTTAGTGCCATTTTTGTGCATGCTAGCCCAAACAAGGTTCAAAATGCAGGCTAGCCCATGCAACCTATCATGCTAAGATTTCATATATGGTCTAAAATGTTTCATGCCAGGCCAAAAGAACCATGTCACAATTTACTTAAATACTCTCTCTATCACAAAAATAAACATATATCTTGCTTTCTAAGGAGATAAATCTTTTTAAAGTTTGACCAAATATATACAAAAATATACTAATATTTATGATGTACAGAGTATAATGAACATCATTAGATGAGTATGAAAAATATGTTTTCATAATAGACTTATTTAAGATACAAAAGTTGATATTATTTTTTATATTTCTAGCTAAAAAATCACTACTCAAGAAGAGATATATGTGTTTTTTTTGGGACGGGTGCAATAACAGGGTTTAGGTTTAAACTCTACCTTGGACCCTGGAAATCAAGTTGGGACAACGACACTCACATTTGATGGAGTTGGATGTGCTTGCTAGTTGCTATTCACTTTCTCTCAAAATAAGTACCCCTCTGTCTCCATTTGTTTATCGTTGTAGCAGCTCAATTAATAATGCACTCAATCCTGCATGCATCTATATATAGTGTGTGTCCAGATTCACTGAATCATTACTGCACTTGGTTCAAAGTTTGAACGATTGATATATCCGGACACAGAGAGTACGATTGTTCGTGCCGGTGAAGGTTTTTAAATTTAACTAGATTTATATAAAAATATTAACAATATTTGACTCTAAATAAGTATATTAAAATAAATTTAATGCTCTATTTTATATGATACTAATTATGCATATTTGATCCCAGCGAGAATGGAACTTGCTTCGGGACGGGACAGAGGGGGTAGGCGTTATGCTCGCGTTGTTTGCTGCGTGCCGGCGTGTAGCCGAACTTTGCGAAAAGCAGGAGAGGAACATCCCCAACCCCGACCAGGTGTTCTAGAAAGATCCCCGGGCCGCTGAGCAGCGGCAACGGTCAACATGAGATAGAGGCAGCCACGCAGGGCGACCGTTCGCGTGCAGGCCGAAAACGTGGCCCAACGGGCCCGGATACCTCGCGTGGGCGGAATCCAACGGCACCCGATCCCTGCGTCCATCCAAAGCTACTCACGGAATAGCCTATACACACGGGCCGAACCGGCACCGCTCCCGTATAAAGCCTCCTTCACTCCTTCGGCACCAGTTCCCGACGCCAGACGACGCCCACTAGTTTTCTCCAGTCTATTTCGAACTATCTAGACGCCTCCTCGGTCTCTCTGTTCGCCGCCGCCCCGTCCTCCTCCCTCTTGGCGCCGCAGAAATGGTGAGCACGAACGGACGCGATGAGTATTCAAGGGGGTGTCGCTCGGTGTTTGACGTAGATCCTGCGGTTTTGCCTTGGCCGGATCGTCTGATTGGTCCGTGGTTTTGTGTTGATTTTCTCTCGCAGGCGCTGCCGAATCAGCAGCTCGTGGATTACCCCAGCTTCAAACTCGTCATCGTTGGAGACGGTGGAACTGGTGATTCTCTCTGTCCTTCCCTATGCCTCGCATGTTTTTTTTTTCATTATTCGTATTTGTATCTGAATATTGGGAGTTGCGGTTTCTGATGCGCGTCGCGGTTGTTGCAGTGGTTTTCTAGAGATCTGGCGGACTGGGTACTGATTCGTGATTGAGTTAAACACATATTTTGTCCGATGGGGAGGCATATGGATATGGGATTGATAGGGGGTTTAGCTTGTGGCGGTTGGATTCTACTCGGGGAATTAACTATTCGTGACCTGAGATTTGGAGGTTATATGCCTCTTTGGGACGCAGGAATAAGAAAACATAGGGATAGAACGCTCTAATCCTCTAACATCTTGAACCCTATGGATGACACAAACGAAACATTCCATGAGGTTCAACCAAAATTCCTCCAAATTCCTATGAAACAGGCCATTCCATAGGAATTTCATAGGATATGTAAAAAACCTAACCCTTTGTTCCAAAAGGGTTTCATAGGAATTTTTCCTATAGGATTTCAATCCTCTTGTGGGGTTTGGATAGTACACGCCGAATTATTCAGATTCCTGCCCTGGGATCAGTTTGTGTTCTTTGTCAGACCAGCCGTAATGCCAATAGTGCCATTGCAAAAAGGATCTACTCAACAGTACCGTGATGTGTTTGTTGAGGATATGTTTAACCACTGTTTAGTTTCTGATGAAAGGTTAAGGAGTGACTCAATCAAGAATATAATGTTTCTATCCAATCAGAAATATGTGTTGCGCTTTGTGCATGATTTTAATTGGAAGCAATTTGGGATAGGATAATGGAGTAGATCTTTTTAACTTAAATAAAATCCATGCTCCTTTCCAAAACTGGCATTATGTTGATTTGACGTTTAGTTAAGAGCTTGAGCAGTGGGAATATCCATGTAGTTGAGAAATCTAGGTGCAATCTACAGTTTTGAGGTGCATTGGAGGTTGACTTACTTCTGGGCCTGTGTTTCTCATTAGTATGAAGTGCCCCTTTTTTCAGTGGTTACAATTTGTAAGTGCTGGGTACATTCCTTGACTTTCTGTTATGTTAATATTTATGTTATAAAGTAAACTTCCTTGTTTCTATTTATTTATTTAAATGTTTTTTAATTCTTGCCAATAAATATATTACTGCCTTGTGCTTTCTGCAGGTAAAACCACTTTTGTGAAAAGGCATCTTACTGGCGAATTTGAGAAGAAATATGAGCGTAGGTCTCTTATGACTGTCAATTTGTTATATTGTGTGTCTCATCATTGGTTTGGGGAACACTGAACTTATAATAATTTGAACTTTTGTCCTCCATTGCAGCCACCATTGGTGTTGAAGTTCACCCTTTGGATTTTAGCACCAACTGTGGGAAAATTCGCTTCTATTGCTGGGACACTGCTGGGCAAGAAAAGTTTGGTGGCCTCAGGGATGGCTACTAGTAAGTGATGTAAATTCACATTTCATTAAATTTGTTTATTTATGTTCATGTAAATTCATACCATGTTTTTCTGATTGCTCCATGCTGCAATACACCTTTTAGAGGTTGTCATTTGGTATATTCGAACTTTCTTTATTGATGAAGTGTACCTCAAGAAAGTTATATATGATCACATCTTGAGATTCTATTTGATAGTTTGAGAAATTGCTGACATATCATGTGTTTTTAACCACATAAGGCATTGTTCGGTTTGGTAGGGATTGGAAGGAATTGAGGGGGATTTTATCCTCTACAATAAAATCACCTCCAATGGGATTAACCGAACAAGCTCTAAATGGGACATCATGTCCGTATCCGTATATCCTGAAAGGCCATCCTGAAAATTTTAATCGTTACCTAGTATCCCATCAGCACTATCTTAGGTGTGTAATGCACTTTGTAATCAGTCTCCTTTAACTATGTCAAGATTTTGAATTACCATTTTTCTTTCATTTAGTGTTTAGTCTTTGACTTTTTTCATTCATTTGGCTTTGTCTAACTAACTTGAAATTTCAACCATCTTGCAGTATTCATGGTCAGTGTGCCATCATTATGTTTGATGTCACTTCAAGGCTGACATACAAGAATGTTCCAACATGGCATAGGGACCTGTGCAGGTTAGTTAGTGTATTGGTGCAATTTGGGTAAAAGGTTGGGTGCAGGTTATGCCAGAGATTTGCTAAACATCCCATCTTTGATTGCAGGGTGTGTGAGAACATTCCCATTGTTCT
Source organism: Microstegium vimineum (assembly GCA_022036555.1). Lineage (NCBI taxonomy): Eukaryota > Viridiplantae > Streptophyta > Magnoliopsida > Poales > Poaceae > Microstegium > Microstegium vimineum. Next base: position 31,877,028 of record CM039138.1, read on the forward strand.
CTGTGGTAACAAGGTTGATGTAAAGAACAGGCAAGTCAAAGCCAAGCAAGTTACATTCCACAGAAAGAAGAACTTGCAGTACTATGAGATTTCTGCCAAGAGCAATTACAACTTTGAGAAGCCCTTCCTTTACCTCACAAGGAAGCTGGCAGGGTAATTAGATATTTTGTTATGTTCCTTCTGTTGTGCTAACTTGGTACTGGTGTTTATACACTGCAGCAACCTTTTGCTGTGCTAACTTGCTACTGGTGTTTGTATGTTTAGGGATCAGAACCTTCACTTTGTCGAAGCTGTTGCTCTGAAGCCGCCAGAAGTGCAGATTGATATGGCCATGCAGCAGCAGTAAGTGCTTCCATCTCTTTCTTTGATATATGGCAACAACAAAAATTTGACTTGGTGTGCAAATGTTGTCCTGAAAGTACTTAGCTAGTTATTTGTTAGGCAATTTGCTAACTGCACCTTTTACCCATGATCTTCTTAGGCATGAAGCTGAGCTTGCAGCTGCCGCTGCGCAACCCCTCCCTGATGACGATGATGACCTGATCGAATAGATGTTATCAAGGGCCTTGTTTGATGCGAGAGAGGACTTTATAAGAATTCCGTGGTGATTCAGTCCTTGTTAGAGTTAGGTTGTACATGGATGTTCTCTTGATGTATGCCATGAGTTGAGAATGACTTGTATCCTGTTGTTGACAAAGGTTTTTGGTGAACCAGATCACTGAGATACTCACGCAGTACGTTTCAGTGCTTGATTGTGCCTTTCTGTTTATTGGTTAAAATTGTTATTCTCGATTGATTGAAGCAGAGTTGTAGTAACAGCAAGGACTCACGCAGTACGTTTCAGTGCTTGATTGTGCCTTTCTGTTTATTGGTTAAAATTGTTATTCTCGATTGATTGAAGCAGAGTTGTAGTAACAGCAAGGACGAGAAATTCGCCGGTCATGGCGGCGCGGTTGAAAAGCGCCTTCCATTCCAAAATTTACACTTTTTTTGAGGAAACGAGGGTTTTATTACTCAGAATTTTAGATTTTACAATCCTGCTTGATGCATAACAGTGAATTAATCCGAACAGTTTAGTGCTCAGTGCCGTTCAACTCTTGCAAACTTATCATGATCATAGATTAGTTGTTTCTTGTGGTGAAAATTGTTCATTTCGACTTGGTATGAGTACTCACATTTTTCTGGATTTATTCTAAGATTTAACGGTGCTTTACTTTCAGTGGTAGATGACGTCTTCATTGATAGCGAGGCGCTTACAGTGACTTCATAAATAAAATTTGTTGGCTCAGTCCTTCGGAGGTGTTGTAGAGTTTACGTACGTGTCTTCTTAGGGGTGATTGTGCATGCATATTGTGGGCGTCATCATCAGTGATGTTTCCCTTGACAACGGGAAGTTGTGGTGACTTCGTTAATTTCAAAATCGAGTAGCTCGGTCCTTAGAAAATACCTATATAGGTAAAATTTGCGTACGTGTATTTATAGGTGTAAGTATACATGTATATTATAAACGTTATTGTTGTATATTATATAATTTTAAAAAAAACTCTGGTAATGCTTGACCAGCTTCGTACTTCCGCTACTATGGAGTCCAATCAGTACCACGCTGGAGACGACAACATTTCTCGACGTAGGTCATGTTCAAATTAACCATTCCGTTCACACGCCCCTTCAGGATCCTTTACCCTCATGATCTCATCAAAGGAGGAAAGCAAGACGACGATGGTCACATCCATCCCAGCTTCAAATATACTCATTACATCCCTAATCCCTAAATAAGTTAATTCATAAAATCTATACAAGTTAAACTATCTTAAGTTTACCAACTTCATAAGAAAGAGTAACATTTATAACATAAAATGAGTAAATTATAAAAAATATATTCTATAGTATATTCGATGATACTAATCTAATGTCACGGATATTGATGGTCTTCTCTATAAATTCGGTCAAACTTTAAAGAAATTCTTTATTATTTTTAGAGAGTGTTGTTTTCCCTAGTAAACTTTAGTCCATGTCACATCAGATTTTTAGACATAAATTTCAGATATTAGATATAGATTAATTATAAAACTAATTGCATGAATTCAGACTAATTTACGAGACGAAACACCTTTTTAGATTTTAAAAACATGCTCAATAACTAATAACTAATCCGTTTGTTCCATATTTTGACTTTTTTTTTGCAACATCAATCTTTAATATATTACAACATCAATTTTTAATATATAACATTAAAATACAATAGTTGGGAAGAAATTCCCACAACATTGTTCAATGAAAGTAACTATTGATTCACTTCTATAGACATAGGTAATGTCTTCGTCGGGGCGCATGTCCCATGAGAAGGGGGCACGATAGAAACATCAAGGATTCTTGTTATCGCAGTCCCATAGCACAGTCGATGCTCCTCTCGATTGTCTGATCGACATGTGTTTTTTAGGATAGTTAAACTTGAGCTATAGATAAGTAGTAGGCGTCACCGGACTCAAGAGAATAGTTTGACGGCCATCAGTGTCAAATTTGAGGACCATCATCAATGAAGGCTCGCGGTCAACCCGAACACCAATAGCTATTTTCCTACTTCCATAGTTCCATGTCCGTAAGAGAGATGATAAGCAGTGGAAAAGCTCTACAAAGCAACACCGCAACCCAAATGAAGGAGACATAGAATTCGGATGCCTCTGAATGAGGAAGTGTGTGGGGTCGTGTAGGGAGCAAAGGGGGCATAGAGGTTCTGCATGAGACCATGATGTGTTAGCTGGCCCCACAACTTAGGACCGGGTTCAACATCGAGCAGGAAGACGGGCGCAAAGGTATCTGCATGCCTTGGTGAGGGCCGAGGCCGCCTTCGCGCTTGACAACATCATCTTCATCCACAATCCTTGTTCCTAGGTGGACACCGAAGACCGTCCAGCGCACCATCCCCAACACCCTAGCACAATTGCCCTTCTTCGTGTCATCAGCCGCCACGCGCGCAACTAGAGGCCCACCCGAGTCTAGAACCGAGAGACTGGTCGTAGATCTAGCCATTGCAGGTGCCGCAGAACCAATCATTAGTGGCTTAGGCTGAGGCCGCCCCAAATCAACAAGCAACTGCACCCAATGGGTTGGGTGCTGATAACAAGCTCGTCGAAGACGATGTCATCTTTCTTTGGTGCTGGCCCAAACATCCCATAACCAAGCTTCACAACCACACCTCGCGTGGCAATAACGCAGAGACACAACATGTGAGCCAAGAATCAACGAAGGTTGTAGCTCCGCCACACCCTAGTGTAGAGGTTGAAGGACACTGTTGTTGATGATGCTCTTGAAAATCGTGCTTTTGCCTTGGTTTGACTTGGGTGGGAGCGCAACACCATGGAGCCTACACATCCATTGAGCGAGGGAGGGGAGCACAAGAGTAGATAAGAGGTTTATTGAAATGCTCACATCATTGATTTGGAGGAAACTTTCGACGACCACCTTGACCACGGTAGGTATACCCACCTCCAAGATGGTGACTATGAGGAGGATAAGAGCCCTCAAAACACTCATCTGGGTACTTATTTAACTAGGATAACTCTAAGGGGAAGGGAAACAGGACTAGCCCACCTGCCCTAGTTGGCGGTGAACTCATCAAAGTAGTAGCAACACAGACAGTAGTTCATGGTGATCTCAAATAAAAGTAGTGTTCCATGTAAGTTTGGACAAATGAAGCTAACAATCCACTCAGCGCAGGCTATTGCTTTAGGACCCACCGATGTTATTGTTTTGCTTGCTATGAGTGCTCAGTTGCTTCATTTGTCTCTCATATGATATGCTTGCTATGATTGTTAGTAACACAGACAGTAGTTCACAGTACTCTGCCTGTCGGATGCTCTCAACAGGAGCTGCACCAGACCTAGTACAGTACCACGCTGGACAATTAGCGGCTTACTGACGAAAAAGAGAGTACGGAGGCACGAGCCATATTCTGACTTTTGATTGTCAACAAACATCGTCCTATTCGCTTGGCTTATTAGCCGACTTATCAACCACACAACAAAACAATCAAAAACAACATCAGCCGACTTATCAACTTCGGTGGTTTAGTTAACTATGATTCCCGTCCAAACAAGCCCTTAAAAAAGGCCTCGTACAAGAGATGCTCTAAGGTTGTCAGTCCGTGGGACACACCAGTCAGCGACTCAGCATCATCAGCCAAGATGAGCGTCGAAGTTTATCGGACGCGGGGTCGGTAACTCTCGTGTTTTCACCCGAAGTTCAGAACGATAAACGCTTAAAACGCACGAGGAAAAGGGGAGGCGGAACCACGAGGGATTGGTTCTCCCCTGAGCGATTCAGCCCGGCGAACGCTCGCTTGAGTTGGAGATAAGCTTCGATTCCACCGTCCCAGTGGATTTGGGACTGCGATGGAGGAGCAGTTCATCCTCCGCGTGCCGCCATCCGTGGCGGAGCGGATCGAGCGCCTCATGAATGAATCCGCCGCTGGCTCCTCCTCCAACCCCGACGAGGCCTCTCTCGACCTCTCATTCTCGGGTTAAGTTTCCTCACTCTCCCCGTTTTCTCGCCCTCGAATCAACCTGTTTAGAAACCGCGGATCATGAATACGCTGCTTGGGGATTACATACATGTCAGTAGGCTGTTAACGGAACACGGAAGTCAGGTTAGTGCGGTGGGGGCTTGCAAAGGCGCAGAGAACGCGTGAGGCTGGTAATCGGTGGTAGGCTGGTGGCGCTCTCTGGTCCAGATTGGGCGTTTGGCTTGGGCATCCCAGGGTTATGCCGTTAGAATTCTTAGCACGTCTAACTGTTCCGTTCTTTGCAATAGTTGGAACAGATGACGCTGTTAAACAATCAGAAGGCCAGAGATCTCAGGCTAAACTGTGACCGTCCTGCTAGGTGACTCAGCTTGCTCCAGATTTTGTGGTGATAGGTTTATGTGTGACGTTAGACTGTTAATTTATTATTCAATTGGTGTTGGGATTATTTACTTAGCATGGATCACCTTGCTATGTTCATTTAAGAGATTGTTCATTTGGAAATTCCTTAAAGAGCTTAAGTATGCATAGGCTTTTAATCCATTAGAAGAATAGGGCTGTTTCATAATCTACAGTCAAAGCAAACCTAAACAGAATATCCCAATCTTGCGTTCTGGTTCAGGGCAGCCGTTTCTGTAATCCGATTGCTTTTACCTTTAAGATAAGCATTGATGTTAATCACGTATGGAAGATCCATGTACGATCAGATGAAATGGTCAATATTTAGCAGTGGATTTAATAATTTAATGGTGAATGATTAAAATTTAGGAATGCAATGTTGTGCTTCATGCTTTTGTTAATTGTATTTTTGCAAATCATGTTTCTCTGCGTTTAATGATTTCTCTCTTTCTCTAATATTAATGTTTGGGAACATTACTTGATATGCTAAATGGAGCACAATCTCTTGTCCAGATGAAATCATGAAATAATTAGATTGCTATTGGTTGACTTTGAAACAATTCAAAAGCAGTAATTATATGACTCCAGTCCAAAGAGTTGAAGCTGTTTCATAGTGGGTATGCTAACTCCTTGTTATAAAGCTTTTAGCTTGAGAGTTCTTTTGAGGATTTTCTAGCTTGAGACTTGAGACAAAGATGATATGATTCATTGTATATTACATCCATTATGTGCATTGGTGCTTGTTTGGTACGGTTTTCTCTCCTTACTTCCTTAGTGACAGCGAAACACTATGGCCCCTCTTATTTGTGAGCATATAACTTGAACTAGGTTACACTAGATATATCAAGAATTGAAATTTGGAACTTTTGTCACCTTGTGCGTTGATGACATATTTCTTCCTACAGAGGATGGAAGAAATGGTACATTTATGATCGGTAATGAGAGCTTTCCTGCATCTCTCTTGGATCTACCTGCTGTGGTGGAGTCGTACAAAACATATGATGATTCTGTACTAATTAAAACTGCTGATGTTGGTCAGGTAAAAGTGCAAGTTTACCGTATCACTGTATGCCACCTATTTATTAAAATTCATATCTTAAAATCATCCGCTGGAAAAGAAATTGAAACAGATGATTATGGTAAGAGAAGGAAATGATCCTGCTCCAGAAGGAGTTGAATACAAGCATGGGCTTACTCCTCCAATGAGGGATGCACGCAGGCGACGTTTCCGCAGAGAACCAGACTTGAATGTATTAAAATTAATTGCCCTCTAGCTCTGTTCGTTATCCAAGTTCATTTTCATAGAAACACTTTTAGTTTTAGGTGGAACCCTGATTCTTGTACAATTTTGCAGGCAGAGCTGGTTAACCAAGTTGAGAAGCATCTTATCAATATCATGCATGGAGTATCTGTCAGTATCCTTTTTTTCCACCTTTCATTTACTAAATGCTAGCATATTTAGTTGTGTTGTTGTCGGGTACAAAGATAAGGGGTACCCTAACCCACGATAATCTAACGCCTAAACATCCAGGCGAAACTCAACAGTCGACCGAGCAACGGAGGAAGGCCCACCAGGCGGAGGCCTACCCCACCAACAGAAGTGGCCAAATCATGGGCCAACCCATGATCATAGGGACGGAAGGCAGAACGACCTTCAACCTCGACCCCTCGATCGACGGAGGGAGGGTTGAACGAACGACCCCCAACCTCGACCTTTCGAATGGCGGAGAGAGGTCGATCCTCCCCCCCTCGATTTCAACCCCTCAAAATGACGGACAGGGGGTCGAACGAACGACCCCCGCATAGGAGGCTCGATCAACTCACCTGCTCCCGGTATGGGAAAAAGGGGGATCCTATGCTGGAATTCGCCCCCGCCTAATGTCATGGGCGCTCACTACCTCGGTCAAATCCGTCAAGTCATCACCCCTATCTGGATTACTCGTCGACCGTACAATTACTGCAGCCATGCCTCGGGTACGGAGCACCCCCTCGAATCTTGGGTGAGGTAGCCCTCGACCGCGTCCTCAGGGATACGTCGGGGTCACGCAGGCCTCGATACCCCTCGACCCGGGGGCTCGATCCTCATCCCCGACTGTTGCGGCATGGGACCCGTCCAATCCATCCCGTTTCAACTGTGGAACTCGCAGGTTCAACGCCATACTGCCCGACGACTACCAGTCTGCCATCACCATACCTCGAAACACCGGAAGTACAGAAGGAACATGCCGCTACAGCGATCGACGTCTCGTCGCAGGCATGGCGTACGAACATGTCTCCCATTCCGATACGTACTAGGTTCCTGTAACCCTAAGCCTCCCCTTGGCCTATAAAAGGGGACACTGGGATAATAGAGAGAGAGAGAGAGAGAGGCGACACAGACGACACACGGGACAAGAGACGATCATCGACTCTACCCGCAATCACACACGAACTCTCACCAGAACCAAAGACAGCAAGTCTTCCGCACACCCTAAAATCGACCAATTGCTTGATCAACATCTCAAGCAATCATCCGGGTCACCTAATATAGCACTGCTAGCTCTAGGCCTCGACCTCCCTCGAGTTCATCCGTGTAACCAGCTTGTACCCCCTTGTACGAGCACTTCAGTGCAAGATAATACAATTCATCCTTCCCCGCTGGACGTAGGGTCTTCTTTTGTCCGAACCAGGATAAATACTGTGTTCTTCTTGCATCACATCTGGGAGAGGGAGCACGCAATACACAAATTCACTAGTTGGTAATTGACCCCCTGGGTCAAAGCACCGACAGTTGTATTCTAGCAGCTGGACAAAATGGTAATAGTACTTCTTTTTTAATATCTATTACCCTTCTTTTTTAATATTTGGCTACTAATATTAGTTGACAAATGGTTTGTCTACATAGAGTTCCCTCCCTCTTTTAAAAGGGCAATGCTGGGTTTCTTTGAATCTTGCCAGTATGGTGGTTTCAGAATTCAGATAGATGTTTTGAAAGCTACACTTAAACACTAGTTATGTTTCTGAATTGGTCGCTTATAACATCCATAAGTCAATATACATTTGGTTTGTTGGTTGAAGGAGTCTATAAGTTTCACCTTTTTTTCCGTGCAAATGTGCATATTTCCTTGACTATCAATAGATCAAAATGCCAGTGTGATAGGAGGTGAAGAAGGTGGCGATCGTAAGAAACCTCCAGTAGCTCGTGCAGCCAAGCAGCCAGATGTTCAAGAACCTGCTGCGAATGGAGAGGAAGCAGAACCTGAGAGGAGTGACACTGATGAGTCAGAGAACTGAAATGGACCTGAATCGAGTGCAGACACAGTGGTTAGTTCCACATTTAGTTCCAGTATCATATAGGGATAGCACTTTCTATCTAATAGTTTAGTTTCACATTTCTTTATATGAGTAATTCATAACAGGAAACCCCTCCATCTCTTTATAAAGAAACAGGGGTATATGTGTCATTTATAAAAACTATAATACGGTTGAAAAAATATCTAAGGACTACATTTGTGTCTTTTGTTCAATTTAATTTTGTGTGATTGAGCACCACTTTCGTCGGAATGCAATGGCCATCTTGTTTATATATTCTGTGATTTGAGTACCCATCTGGACTAGGTCTTGGCTGAACAGTCAACTGGGCTTAACAAACTTCCAATTTGTTATGATCTTGTGTCACAATCCTCATTTAGGAACATATAGGTATGGAGTATATTAAACTCATGTTATTGACCTATACTCACCTATACACACCCATTATTGGTTTGGAATTTAACATTCCACAATTTTCCCAAGCCTATCGTGAACTCATGGGGTGAGAGAGAATTTTAATCCATAGATCCTCGTGTTATATTTTTGCTCTGCAACTTATGACACATTTTTTTGGCCCGATCCCTTGCAACATAAATGCAACACATTTGTATCTTCCACATTAACATAATTAGTCTATGTCTAAACGTGGTGTTTGTAGGTTTTGAGCTTTGACTAAATCTTGTCCTAAAGGACAAGTTTTGGTGATCGGAGGGAGTACGGCTACGTACACTACATGATAAGATTTGACTTAGTGGGGGGAGTACACAAATATAAATTAAAGATGTAAGCTTACAAAGTTTTTGTCATCCACATGCTAGTGCACTTGTTTTATCCATCACCTCCAATCCAAAACCAAATAGTCATACAAAGTCGGGAGCAGCTTTCCCATGACGCCTACATATATTACCTCATACGGTGAGAAATTGAGGCCCATTTCTCTTCCCAATTGGTAGAAAAATTGTGTATACTAATTGATACTACCTAGTCAGATTAAAGCCTTTATTACCGAGGCAACCGAATCAAGGTACTCACTTTTATTCATGCGCACTTTCATAGCATAGAAGACACTCGTTACGCACCCGGCCCACTGCGAGGTGTATCAGAATGGATGGCAAGTTTTTGTGATTCTCTCCTCAAACTGGAGACTTCTGCTACCATTCCTGTAGTTTCATCTTGCTTCTTTTTCAAGTGTACAAGTATGCCAGGTCCGAATGACTCTGGTGACGTTCATCGTCCCCGAGGTCGAGGACGCTGCTGTTGCTGTTGCTGTTCCTGTTCCTTTGCCTGTTGCAAGATTTATCATTTTCATTCAGCAGTTGTATTTATCATTTTGATTTTGATTTTTCTTGGTTGTGGGGCTTTTAGCTTGAGTTCACAGATTACTCTTGAATCTCTGTGCTACGTAGCCATTGCTTGCTTATACGCTTTCACGCTATCAAGCCGGAAGGAGAGAACTCTTTCCGGAATATTTCTTTCTCTCCTTGCCGCAGTCATCGTCGTATCAGCCGCCAATTACAAACGCAGCAAAGCTACCGTGGTTGTCATGTCCGTCTCCAATCTCCTAGCTCTGGCAGTGTACTGCATATGGAAGCTTCGTTCTCGTGACGGCTGCACAGAGGTACCTGCTGCTGAAGCGGAGGTGCCACTCGCACCGGTGCAGGCTGAAGAAGCGAGGTGCAGTGTTCCCGTGCAGCAGGCCATGCTCCACGCCGAGGATCTGCCACTGAAGTTCAACTCGCCACGGTGTAGTGCTCCAGTGCAGGTGCAGCAGACCACGATCCACATCGAGCAACTTCCACGGAAGTTCACGTACAACGAGATCCGAGCTGTCACCGGAGACTTCGGAACCATGGTGGGTCGCGGCGGCTCCGGCGAAGTCTTCCGAGGCCTCCTCGACGACGGCAGGGAGGTCGCCGTCAAGCGGATCACCAGCGACAAGCCCATCGGGGAGACCGACTTCCTGAGAGAGGTCTCCATCATCGCGAGCGTGCACCACCGCAGCCTGGTGCGCCTCCTCGGCTACTGCGTCCTGCGCGGCGGTGGCGGCAGCGGCAGCCAGTACCACCTTGTGTACCCGTTCTTCGAGAATGGGTCGCTAGACTGGTGGCTGTTCAACGGCGAGGAGCGGAGGCGCCTCCTGCCGTGGCCGACGCGGCGCCGCATCGCCGTCGACGTCGCCAGGGCGCTCGCGTACCTCCACCACGAGTGTCACCGCCAGATCCTGCACCTCGACATCAAGCCGGCCAACATCCTCCTCGACGGCCGCCTCCGCGCGCACGTGTCGGACTTCGGCATCTCCATGTCCATCGCACAGGACCTTACCAGCGTCAACACCCGCGGGAGGGGCACGGTCGGGTACATGGCGCCGGAGATGCTTGCCAGCTCAATGTCCGCCAAGTCCGACGTGTACAGCTATGGCATGATGCTCCTCGAGCTTGTCGTCGGGCGCCGAAGCGTCGTGGAGCCCGGAGGCGCCGCCTCGTCGTCGGAGACAGCGGATCTCTTCGCGCGCGTTGTGCGGGAGAAGATGGCGCGAGGCGAGCTGGTGGACACGGCCATGGCGCACGTGGACGAGCGGGAGGTGGAGGTTGTGGTGAAGGTGGCGCTCTGCTGCGTCCAGCACAGTCGTGACGTGAGGCCCAGCATGCTTACTGTTTTGGACATGATTGAAGGCCGTGTAGCCGTCGATCTGCCGCTGGGGACGTTCGTCTCCGTCGTGGATTTCATGGAACCACTTTCCTCGCCAGTTGCGCGTTATCGGTGACATAGGGAACACAGTTTTTCTCCCTGAGGGCATGTGCTCTCAGCACATAGGTGGTTAGATTCGTATTGAGACATATTCGCATTGACATTTCAATGAGAATCTGACGGTTCATGTGCTGAGCACATGCTCTTAAAGGCAAATTTAATTTTACCGACAAATAAATAACCCCTAATAATATTTATGTTAGACCTATCTGGGTAGATGGACTAAAGTGAACTTCAATCGTTAAGCTGGTTACGCTATGAATGTGTTGAGCTTCTAAGTCATTTTTTTTTTAAAAAAAGTAAAACACACACATTTGGGAAAATGCGGATGCAGATACGCTATGAATGTGTTGAGCTTCTAAGTCATTTAAAAAAAAAAAAGCAAAACACACACATTTGGGAAAATGCGGATGCAGATGTGAACGCTGAGATCATTGAATGCCCAAATCGTTGCGATGGCCAACGTTACTTCGACCGTTAAGTTCGTTACACTACGAATCTATTGAGCTTAGTTATTTTTTAAAAGTAAAACACACACACTTGAAAAAATGCTGATGCAGATGTGGACACTGAGAGATAATAGATTATTGAATGCCCAAATTGTTGCGATATGGCCAACGTTTTGATACTTGACACTTGTCGGATGCAAGCGGCAGCCCGCGAACCCGTATATATGCTTAATTTTGCGGGTTGCCGTTTGAACCCACAAAAATTAAGTCTATATGTGGGTTCGTGAGCTAGCCCACTTACACCCCTACTTGTCTTGCATCTTTTAAGCTTCAACGCTGATAAGTATGACACTATTGTTAATTAGTATACGAACAAATCCAACAACCGCTACTGTGCATGTCATTAATTTTAATTTAAGAAAGACAAGTTTAGAAATCTATGTAGGAATAATCTAGAGAATTGCTACCCAATGTTTGGTTATTTTGTTGCTCCCTAGCAACCAATTTTTCTTGCCTTGGATCGCCATCACGCCGACCTCCTCCTGTTGATCTAGCCTTGCACTGCTGAGGAGGAGCAGACATGCCGCCGTTCAAGCGCCGGGGTGGGGAAGGAGAGGGGCGCCACTGCACCAGGCCATGAAGGAGCAGAGGCATCGCCGCACGGGTGTTGGGGTGGGGAAGGAGCAGAGCTAGAACCCGGGTTCCTCCAGACCTATGGGGCCTGTACGGCTCACGGAACAGAAGGAATAAGGTTGGGGAAGATTGGTCCCACTATAATTTGTTAACAATTTATAACTTTTTCTGAAATTTGTTAATAATTTGATATATATTTCTTCCATATATGTAATTCATAGAAACAATCTATATGCTTTTCTAAAAATTTGGCATATGTTTCTCTAAGATCTGCAATCTATAGAAATAGAAGTTGTGTTATCCCCAAATTATATTACTCCGTCCAATAAATTACACTAAAGAAATCATTGTAAATACAACAATAATGCATTGTGTAAATATAACTAAAAACAATGTAAATACATGGGGGGAAATTCAGTTGTTAGGGGCTTCCAAAATATTCAGTTGCCAAGTAGACAAATTCATAGTTTAGGGCAACGAGTAATCAAAATGGCTTGTCTTTGTCTCATTTTTTTTCGTATTCTCACATGATACCATATAGATACTTTCTTATGTTCATCTGAGCTCTCGCGTACTTTCTCTTTCTTTCATTATGTAATGATATGCTTCACTTATAATTGCCTTTTCTTTTTATTCACATTCATATTTTCCCCTATTTGAATCACTCTTTCATGCATGTATGCTATAACTTAATTGATACTCTCTTATGTGTTTATATTTTGATAGATATTTTACTTCTCGTGCACCAAATTTTGTGTCTAAGTAGGGGGGGGGGATGGAATGTGGTGTTCTTCTATGTCTTTGAATCATCCTCTTATTTCGTTGTCTTCATAGGCTCCCCTACCTCACCTTAAACATCATGTGGGGTAGGGTCATAGACGGATAGCTCCACGGTCAATAGTATTATTGTCTAGCTATTTAGGGTCACATCTAACCGAATGATTTGCAATTGAGGCAATGATTGTGCAGTATCTTTTGTGCTGCCATAGTTAATTCCTGATTTTGTCAAATCTGGGCGGGTGCCAAGTGTAGTGTAGACCATACTGGTTAGGTAAAACAATTGCTATAACAGTGAGTAGTGCGACTCGCACATCGCTTCTAGTTCTTATATAGGGTTACCCTATCCTTCCACAACGCAATACCATTCATGTACTCATCAGTAGAGCCGAAGACAAGGGGGCGTGCAGGGCCTAGACACCCTATTCATGTGGAATTTCCACTAATATTTTTTAAAAAATTCAAATAAGGTTTTTGAAAATTTAACACTGTTGGCTCCCTAACATCCAAAAAACAATTTCGTTGCTCCATCCCTACTCATCAGTAGTCCCTTGAGTCCTTCATACTTGAGTTGCCTACTTTGCTTCTATTTGCCCATCTAGTTCTAGTGCTTTGGCGTCTTAATACTTTGAGTGCTTTGATGCCCAAGGTGTCTATGTGTGTCGGGCCATCAAGCCTGAGCACCAAAGCTTGAGTCTTCGCCCGATTCATCGAATCAAGTAAAGGGTCTTGTGCCTCTTTGTGATGCCTGGGTAAGCATTAGTGCAACCAATGAGTGTATCCTTGAGCCTCCACTTAATTTGAAGAATTGAGTTGAGGATTAATCATGGTCTTGTTTCATGTCATTGTAGCAGCAAAAGTATGAAGAATTTAAATGTAAGCTCATAATTCTCTGAGAGATAGTGAGACCAAAGTGGTTCGATGGTCGCCAATTGTCCTTTTCAGTGGTCATCTAGTGTCGAGTAGGCAATTGGACCTAAGGCGGCCTATCGAGTTGTTGTCGTTCCATGTTAGATTAGTACTTAACCAGTACCTAGACTCTGTCAATTGTATACCCTTTGTATAACGTTAATTAGTATCCGTAACTAAAAAAACAAGTCATTATAGATTGTGCCTTGGATGAGAATATAGGCTTTGATTGGACATGTTCCTTTTGTTAAGTATCCTATATCTGGTTGGTTCAGTGCCCGAGCATAGGATGCATGGTGGAAGGACTTTATTGTGCGAAGGTGAAAGGATCTTATATGGATAGAGAGGTGGTTGTTTGAATATCCTCTAAACACTAAGTAGAAATAAAAGAGGGCCTAATAAAATCATTTCTATCTAGAGCTTTGAAAGCCTAGAGTGAGCAACTAATACACAACACTAAAGAGCAAGATAAACACTAAGGTATGTCACGAGAAAAGATGAAACTAGTTCAGTTTGCTCCCTAAGGTGATGAGTGTTAATAAACACAATAAATCACAAGTGTAGAATGATTAATACCACAAGATTGAGATAATGAGATTTATCTCCATCGTCGGTGACTTGTCGATCACCTACATCTCTATGAAGTCTTGTCTTCTCCACTTGAGGGCTTCATTTCTTTGCTAGCTCAATCACATGGTGCTCTTTAAGCCTTCACTAGAGTTGCTCTTTACCATTCTTTGAGGAGGATGGGCACAAAAGCCTCTTACAATAAATCAATCTTGGAGCTCTTCAACAATCACTAATGAGTGCTCGACATAATCCATTACCTCCAAGTCATCTAGGTGACAGATTCAACAACAAATAACAAGAATCCTACAACTAAGAAGCTTCTCTAGTGTCACAAGATGCTAACTCTCAAAAACAAATGCCAATCTCACTCAAAATCAATTCCAATAGTGAGTGGAGTGTTTACTTGGATTAGAATGTGTGGATATCAGCAAGGGGATCTAAGTGAAGTGACATGCCCAATCACACCCTACATTTATAAGCCTAAAACTAGGCATTACAAGCTGATTATACACTTTTCATATGCACTAGAGAGCTTTGGTGAGTGTTGAAGAGCTCTGGTGAGCACTAGACTGCTCACACTAGAGCGTTCCTAAATGGTAACTTCAAACTACCCTTTGTATTGTGAACACTCCAATGTGCTCTCCGGTGTACCACATGGGAACTTTGATGAGTTCAACGTCTATGAGCATAGGAAACATCCTTTTAGGTTAACTGCCTGGTGTGGCTCTCTGATGTTACATAGTACAACGAGAATGCTTTGTAATTTCTCATGCATGTTGGAAATTATTGTCATAAAGGTCTAGTGCCACCTCTATGGTGAGCACCAGAAGATATCATGCTCTCATGAAAACAACCTGATAAAAATGTCTACATAGAAGCTACAATGACCAATTCTTGTGTGCCATTGAAGGGCTCCGATCCCCTTGCAATGATTAGACTGATCCAACTTCTAGCACTGTTCCAACCCTCTGATGCACACCGAAGAGCTCCGGTGAGTACAAAAGTACTCAATTGAGTGCCTCTCTCAAACCCTTTTATAGACTAACTCCACAAAATGTCCCATGGGACAACTTACACCTTCAGTACTGAGTTAGTATTTTAAAAACACTTTGCAACGATTTTTACTTGCTTCCTTGCCACACCACGTCATCTAACACATATGTAATGTTAGTGATCACCTAGCGGGCTTGACAATTGTATTAGCCAAAGAATTCTCCTCTTTACAATACACCTATCTATCATGTGTTTGTGAACTCGACATTGTTGCTATAATTGTCATGTGCTTTTAAGCTTGTATATTCTTCATTTAAAAATAGGGGGAGGGGGGCATATTTGATAGTAAAAATATGATCGATGAGTTGAAGATGGATTAGAAAATCATGTGCAAACTAAAAAGAACAAATTTGGTTTGAAAAACCAGTCTAAGCTAGTTTTGGCAATCCGAGCCCAAAATCATATTTTCCTTTGGGAACTCATCCGATCTCTTCATAAACTTATAAAATTGTGTATGAAATAAGTTTTTTACTAGCATAAGATCATCCCCTCTATTTATATGTCTCCTAGTGAGAATTCTCATGTGTTATGACTAGTGGTAGTGTTTTACTACTAATTAGAAACACTAAGAGAAGTCCACCATTCTACTAGTGAGATCAGCTCGGGCAACACCCATAGACCATAGCCACACACGTCCCAACATGGTCCCCCAAGCGTGTTGGGCTTTAGGTTTCAAGAGACCCTTTTACTTGTTAGAGTGTCTTGCATATTAGAGCACTCACAATGCAGACTCTATCATATATTCTAAGTCTATTTATTACCCTCTTATTTATCGTATTTTACTGTGATAATATATTTATTGAAGAGAGAGAGAGAAAACAAGACTGACTCTAAGTCTATGATATCTTCGAGGTAATAAATACGATCAGACTCTGCATTGTGAGTGCCCTTAGGTTCCCGACAAGACTCCTCCGACCAACACGCTGGGTGAAGTGTTTTGTACTGTTAGGTGTGATAACTGACCTAAAAGTCGGCTAAACTGTTCTTTAATCCATCTCCACCGAGAATTTTATCTCCTAACTGGTGTCCTAACCATTATTAACGCCAACAACCTTATACCTTCCTCATATATCCTGTCCTTCTTGCTCAATTTAATTTTCAATGAGCGTGTTGTGGTCATCGATCGGCAACGTATACAACGTGTAACCACAATGCAAACTTGCAAAGCATTTATGGGTCAATAGTAGACTAGGTCTTGACCAGCGAAAGAGTCAGATTGGTGCAGTGCTCAAATGTACTAATTAAAGTAAACTCCAATCGTGCACAATTGGCTCAAATGTTCTAAAGATCTGGTCCTACAAGCAATTAAAGTGGCATTGTTAATTGGATTGGATGGTAGCACTAGCACGTCATTTTTGAATGCGACGCAAAGCAGCTCGTTGAAAGCAGTTAGCGTTTCTGAGTTAGTTTGCGTTGCAGTTATTTCCAGACCGTAATGGATCTAGTAACGAAAAAAATATACATTAATAGCATGGAGATGATTTGTGCATACACGCAGAAGTGGAAAGTTAATTCTCTTTCATTTTCTAAAAAGAAATTAACAACACAGAAGAAAATGCACAATGTTTTTAATAAGATTTAGCAATCTGACTACATCCACGAAACATAACTATATACACTCTCCTCCATAAACGACAGCCGCAGCCTTCTGCTACTACACGAACACAACCGCACGTGTTTCGTAGTTAATGGTGCCCTCATATTTATGTAAAGATATTACCCAAAATCATATTCATTATCAACATGCACATTGCATTGTGGATAGCAGTATTGTAGAGTTGAGATTTATCAAACCGGGCAAGGCATATAGGTTTACCATAAGAAATCTAGCCAACAACTCAATCTGTTTATGAATAAATAGATTTCCAGAGTTACCTTAAATCAGTTTTTATATGTTTAACTGAATTTATGAAAGATAACATAAAATTTATAACACGAAATAAGTATATTATAAAAAAAAATTTTATGATGTATCTACGTATACTAATTATTTAATGCTATAAATCTTGACACTATTTCTTTATAAATTTAGTCATTTGTTTGAATTAAGACAATTCTAGAAATTGTTTTATTTAATAACTCAAGATGTAACCCACGTTCAGTTTGCAAGGTATAATTATATATATTAAAAAGATTACTAACATGTCAAATGCTTGCTAGAGCATACGGTTGACATTCACTATAATTTTGCAGTGACGCTTTGAGAAACGGTCAAGCTCTAAGGTTTTATTTGATAGTTCGATCATGGCAACACCACAGGTCGATGGCGTGCCCAAGAAATTAAGTTGTGGAAGCTAGTGTGTGTTTCACCTGAGCACGAAAGAAGCTTATTTTTTTTTATTTAAGGTTCCATATAAACTGCTGCTCCTAGGTTTATTTTGGTGTTTTTTTTTTCATAAAAAGTGTGTAGTCAACATTTCTATCATAAAAAGTATACATATATTGATATATTAAAAATATGTAAAATAGGTTTATTTTGGTGTTTTTGACGTAGACCACCAAATGCAAAGCATCCATATAATATTATAATTTATTTATTAAAAAATAAGGAACGAATATAATATCCAACTTCGAGGCTTGATTTATGCCGAGCCGAGCCGACTCGCCCTAAACCCTAACCTCCCAAGCTCCCAATACAGAAACAACAGAGTTCCTTTGACCCTTCAGGCTTCATTTCACACTGCGAGAAATGCTGCTATTGTTTTCACATCATCATTAGGCAATTACTACTATATATATCCACATGTGTATTATCGTGTTTGAGGCTAGCTACCGTGGTCAAGTGGTCATAACTCATAAACGTCTATGTCATCACAGCATTAGTTGTCCATACCCACCTTGCAATAGATTAGAATGGCCGCCAAGTTCTTGACTTGCTCGTTCTTGTCAAACCCGAGGCTGGTAGAGTTTAAGAGTCTCGCCACTCCTATCACTGCGTGATTGCACATCTTGCATCTCTGATCTCTCTTTCATCTCCTTCTTCTGGGAGAGTCCAACCATGTCAGGTCTGGACGATTCTAGCGTAGGCATAGCTCCTCGTCAAGGATGCTGCTGTGCCTGTGCCTGTGTGTTGTACAAGATAGTGAAGGTCATTTTACATGTAGGGATTGCGTTCACAGCATTCATTTTGGTCATTATTCCTACAAGCCTTGAGAACTTCGGTGCAAGGATCGCTCTTGAATCAGTGTCCTTCGCTGTAATTGCTTGCTTATACATTTTCACCTCGTCCGATCGGGAAGGGAGGATTATCAGCGGTGCATTTCTTGGTGTACTTGCTCTAGTGATTGTCACTGCAGCTCCCAGTGTGCGTTCCAAGGGCGACATGGCTCCCGTAACTGTCATGCTCGTCTGCAATCTCATAGCTCAAGTGGTATACTGCATCTGGAAGATTAGTGCGCTAGTGCAGGTTTCTCTCCGGCGCCTTCGTGCCCGCGGCAAAGCTCCAGCTGCTGCTGATCCAGAGGCGCCACTTGCGACGATGATGCTCAAGTCAGAAGAAGCAGCCTCTACTACTACTCCCGTGCAGGTGCAGCAGACCACGTTCTACATCGAGGATCTGCCGCGGAAGTTCTCCTACGACCAGCTCCGAGCCGTCACCGGAGACTTCGGCACCACAGTGGGGCGCGGCGGCTCCGCCGAAGTCTTCCGGGGCCTCCTCGACGACGGCACGGCTGTCGCAGTCAAGAGGATCACCAGCTACAAACCTGTCGGCGAGGAAGAGTTCCTGAGAGAGATCTCCATCGTCGCCAACGTGCACCAGCGCAGCCTGGTGCGCCTCCTGGGATACTGCCTCGTGCAAGGGGTGCCGGGCTCGGGCAGCAGCACCCACGGCCAGGGCGGCCAGTACCTTGTGTACCTGTTCTTCGAGAACGGGTCACTGGACTGGTGGCTGTTCAACGGCGAGGACAGGAGGCGCCTCCTGCCGTGGCCGACGCGGCGCCGCATCGCCGTGGACGTCGCCAGGGCGCTCGCGTACCTCCACCACGAGTGCCACCGGCAGATCCTGCACCTCGACATCAAGCCGGCCAACATCCTCCTCGACGGCAGCTTCCGCGCGCACGTGTCGGACTTCGGCATCTCCATGTCCATCGCGCAGGACCTCACCAGCGTCGAAACGTGCGGGAGGGGCACGCCCGGGTACATGGCGCCGGAGATATGGTTCAGCTCGCTCTCCACCAAGTCCGACGTGTACAGCTACGGCATGACGCTCCTCGAGCTCGTCGGCGGGCGCAGGGGCTACGTGGCCAGCAGGGACTCGTCGTCCGAGACTCCCGACTTGTTGGCGCGCGTCGTGCGGGAGAAGATGGCGCGAGGCGAGCTCATGGAGGTTTGTGACGCGACCATGGCGCCCGTGGACGAGGGTGAGGTGGAGGCGCTGGTAAGGGTGGCGCTCTGCTGCGTCCAGCACCAGCGGGAGCTGAGGCCCAGCATGCTAACTGTTGTGGAAATGCTCGTGGGGCGTATTGCCGCCGCCGATCTGCCGCCGGTCGCCCGGCGCGGATTTCAGGTAGCCTCTTTTCTTGCCAGTGTCAGCAGTGGGTCGATTCAGCGACGCTGCTATGGCTCCGGCACAGTATGACCGGGAACAGCAACCAGAGGAGAGGAAGTCGTTGAGCCAGCAGGTGCAAGGCGCAAGAGGCTGGATCGGAGCATCTTGACCGCTACGTGCTCTCTCTACCTGTCTCAATTCGGAGCATCTCCTGTCCAAATCCGGTGCACCGTCATGGTGTTAGCGTGGCATCCCACGACGACGAGCTCGGCGGGCAGCGGCCCTGCATCCAGCCTCCAGCGACGACGAGCGCAACGGTCTGTGCAACGTGTGCTGGCTCCACAGAAGAGTAGCGCGGTATCGAGACACGCGGGAAACGCCGCGGCGGCCCGGATCAGTGCAGAGTGCTGCTGAACTCGGGATTCAGAAGGTGGTTTTGGAAACAGATGCTATGCTTAGCATGGTGGTCCAGGCGACTGTAAAGTGGTCTAATTTGGAAGTTGAAAGACTCGCTTTATGTAATTTTGTTTCGAGGATAGTTGCTCACAATTCTGAACTTGTGAAGTGCTACAAAGATTGTGGATGCCAATTGCCAATTCTGCTGTGACACAGGTGACCCAAAAAAAGATGTAGAGAAATCAAAATTTTGCCAAAATACCAACTTCATCGTGAGATTTTTCAGGATGTTTTTTGGGAGAAGAAAGAGGCAAGGATGTCTGGTGGAAAATATTTGTGTTGGCTGGAGTGGGCTAGAGCTGCTGGAAAACCAGGAAAAATTGGGTCTTTCTGGCAGCGACGGAAAGTGGTGGCGGGGAGGTGATGGATCCATTCCCCTGTACCGCCGCTGCCATTGCCGAAGCTTTGCAATCCCATCCACTGTTATCACGCAGGACGACCTGCGGCTGCGCGTGATAGCTGATGCGAGACAAGGCACTGCGCTAGGTTCAAACAACTCACAACTCACTTTAAAAAAATGGAGGTTGTACTTGCTTCTCCTATATATACCCTCAAGTAGCTTTCAGACACCAGTTTCTATTATAGCACTACTGACGTAAATATAGCCATATGGAAAAGCAATTGTTGAACAAAGACGCTTATAATTCAGTGCCACTTTCGTGTGGCCTCAATGTATAGATTTTTGTATGCTTATATACTACCAATCCGAATACTACCTTTCCGCTCTATTCACCAATCAAATATGGAGCATAGTTGACAAAGTTAAAACACCTCATAATAAATGAGAAAATTGTATAAGAAACAAGATCTACATTACAGACGCCATGGAATAATCAGGCAAACCTTTCTCATTTTCCCCTCTGGTTCCAGAGGTATATCAGGGTCAGACTACCCTTGATTTTGAACATACAACAACTAGCAAAGCAACTCCATCAATACAAAAAAACAAATGTTTTTACCAGGAAGGGTTACCCACCGAAAGTTAACCCCAATACAGGTATTACATGACAACTATTAACTACATCAAGGTACCTTGACAAGGCTAGGAACAGAAAGCAGCTAGCCACATAAAACCATGAGTTGCCTTTTGAGGCTAGTCTCTCCAGTTTGGCATCATTCATGGATCCTGCAGTTAAAGAGGATGAACGTTATGTTCCAATTTAAAAGCTAAAACAAAAAACTTTTGACAGTCTTGAAAAAACATGTGCCCTGTACAAATCAATGCATCGGAACATTAGAACATCTTCACCATCTGAAATTAAGACCATAAAGTTGTTTTCTGGATTCACTATCCCTTTTAATCAATATCAAGCAAATTCATTTAGGCCTTAAAAGCCAAGATACCAGATTAATCAGATCTGGTCTCTCAGGTAATTCATATAGCACGATGCTACAAGTGGGAGCAGGTAAATGGAGAAGACAATAATTTTGCCGTATATACTCCATTGCATTACAAAGATCCCAACATCAAGTGGGTATGCAATGGTGTTTTGTGGTTTCAGCCAACTTAGTTCATTTCCCCCCCTAAATAAATTAGGTGATATTGCCATTCTAGTTCATTTTACCAAGTTTTTGGTCGACCCAATGACCCAAAACATGTGGAACCTGCATCCCTAGTGGTGACATACATATTTCACATCTGCTCCATCTAATAATAATGCCATTAACTACTATTAATTATCCTTTTTCATTATGGTCACATAAATTCATTCGAGTCTTCAAAGCAAACATAAACTAGAGTAATAAAGTAAGACCACTCAGGGAGCATATAATACAGCGTCACAAGTTCTGAGCAGAAAATATGAATGATTTAGAGATTACATTCAAGCATGGTATTTTGATATCACAATGCCACAAAATTCTGAACAGAAAATATGAGAGTCATACAGTACAGTCAAGCATAATATATTGCTTAGAGAAATTTGTAATACACTAAGCACTCCTTATGAATGTAACTATCTTGCCTTTAAAAAACTGCAATGTCCACATTCCAGATTTCATCTATAGAACCTCTCTATCGGAACAGTTATTCCCAAAATGACATGACATGTCACATAATTTGCTTAAAACTCCAGAATCAACATGTTGCAGTAGCCAATAACTAATGATTCCTTGCATAAAAGCTATTTGTTGTCTGCCATCATCCATCTACTATATGTGCATTGTTAAAATCAAAAGAAAAGAGAAATATGCTCTGCTATTGATACAACAAATTTAAAGTTCATTTAATTTAGTTGATTTAATTTTTAAATACCGAACTGAAAGCATATCATTTAAGCATTCTTATTACTTACTGTCACTAACTGATACTTGACGTGACACATGAGACTGGATTCATGCCTTGCTTTGTAACAAATTGACAGCAGATTGTGTAGGTATAAAGTCCCATGGATACAAAGACTCTTGATTCATGTCTGTTTAACCTAAAACCAATTTTATTCCTTCTTAATGCAGTGACAGGAAGTTCTCCTGCCTGTTCAAAATACAAAGTCCAGGAGAATGGATGAGGCATCAGATAATATGTCAGCTGGATACTGCTAAAAGCCTAAAACAATACAACTCAATCTGCGTTCTAAGAATACAAAGTCCAGGATTGGAGAAAGCATGAGGTATCAGATAATATATCAGATGGATACTGCTAAAACAATACGGCTGGATCTGCAGACTAGATCAACAGTTGATGCTCTATTAGCACTTAGGAAGTCATGAGTGAAGTTGGAGAAAGGGCTCAAATTTGAGAGAACATTCAGCAAACGAGACTGATCCTCTGTATTTATCATTGATTGCTTATAACAAAATAAAAGTTGATAATATGTGTACATCATTAGGACTTTAGGAGGTAAAAAACATCTTGTCTTCTATTTGCTGAACCCTGATTATGGTTTTTTTTTTAAAGTTTAAACAGTAAGCAATGTGTTTCTAGGGATCAGTAAACATACTTAACCTCAAAGTCTTGTAAAAACATGGGGAAAAAGAGAGGAAGGAAGTGGGGTCCCTTTATTCAAAGAAAGAGGTCGAGAGAAAAAAGAAAGAAAATAAAACACTTCAATAAGAGTTGTTATACAATGTATGATCCATCACCCTCAATTTGGTAATTCTAATAAATATTGGTGCACAACTATTACTTGCTACATGCAAAAAAAAAAGTAAATGAACAGGGGTATACATGTATTAGTATTGGCCAATCAATACAACAACAATTTGATACATGTACAGGCAAATCAACCAATTAAGATGGTTAATTCAGGCTAGGATAAACTTAGAGATAGGGGGAGAAATGTGAAGTCAAAGTTTTTTTTTTCCTTCAAACATGCAAGAGAGCAACGCATCTTTATTAAAGAGAGAAAAGAGAGGGGAAAGAAACCCCGTACGAGACAACCTACTTACCTCAAATAAGAGATAAAAGAATGTGGCAAGAAAACCATATTAAAAGAGTTTGACAACCATAAAAGGTTTACAATCACAGATAGAGCATAGAAGTAAATGCTATTCTATAGTTTATTAATGAGTCAATATTCTTTTAGCACCTAATTGTGAAGGAATATTACACTAGGTGCACTCTTGCATAGCCATTTAGGCTATAGTTTATGCAACAAATGGCCATTTAGGCTAGTTCAATCATCAAATCAACCAACCAACATCATGCATTATGCTTCTTAACTACAGACACTCATTTATCATACACTTCAAGAGGAAGTTTAAAGTTCATATAGTGTATGCTCACCGAAGCATGACACTGGACTGATGAAAAAGAATACAGCACAACTACATGATAGCTTTGGGTGACATTAAGAACTAATCATGTTCTACAATATATATACCTCTAAAGAATTGTTGACTCCTGCCAAGTCACTTACATGGCTTGTTTAGATCAAGTTTTATCCAACACAACATAATAACGAAAACTGCATTAGGATTTTCCATTCCATATCTCACTCAACACACAAGCATTGTTGGAGGAACAGAATAAAACAGAAAATCCATTTTTCCTGAGCGGTGAACAATAATCAACAATCCTAACCCTAGTTACAGCAAGGGTGCCTGGTTCCACAGATGGCAAAATTCTTGATCCCATGTTCAAATCTACAGATGATCATGGACCACCAACCAGAATTCAATAGAGGAAATTCCAGAAAGTACAACACAACACAATTCAAAAACTATCAAAACATTCAGCTATGAACTATCAGTTCGGAACCATAATTCTTCACACTGGAGAAAAATCCTGTGTGCAGCTACATCATCGAAATATGGTCAATCATTCATGCAAAATTATACCCTAGAATTATCACAGACATAGCCATAATCGTTGAGTCTCATTCAGAAAAGAATGCATTTCGCGGGAAGTTTTGCTAAAGATCGCTGAACTATAAACGCAATGTCCAGTGAAATGCTAAAGCACCAAATCAAAGAGTGAACTTGACCAGCATAGCCACAAGAATTACCTGCATCGGGAGATCCACATCGCCGTGAGCGGCGCCATGCTGTGGGACCAGGAGGTCAAGTTCATCCAGCGCCGCGGCATCCGCCTTGCCCAGATTGACCGCCATCTTCCCCTTTTTCTTCGGCGGGCGCACATCCCGCTTCTCGGGGACCCCGGCCACCGGCAACGGCGGCAGCTTGTCGTTGCTCACCATGCGCTCGGCGTCAGTCGAGGGCGTGGGCGGGTGCGGGAGCTCCGCTTCGATGGAAGACCACCTGGCCTCGAATATCTCGGAGAGCTCGGCGGCGCTCTCGTAAACGGGGTCGCCCTTGTTGTTGAATGACATGGCGTTCTGGAACGTGAGGCGGACGTCGGCCGCGAACGCGGTTGGGAAGACGTAGCGGCGGCGCTCAAGGCAGCGGAGCACGGTACCAAGGTCCATGGGGTCGGCGATAACGGTGTAGTAGTCGCGGAGGCCGAGGGCGCGCGCGTCTACAGGGGCCTCGAAAATCCATCCATCCTCGTGCCGCAGTAGGTCGTCCAGGAGCGCACGGCAGCGCTCGAACGCGCGCTTGAGATCGCAGCAGTAGCTGAGATCGCAGCAGCAGCAGCAGCAGCAGCCGGCGCCGCCTCCTGCCGCGCCGCACCCAGGAGACGGAGCCGACGCGGAAGCTGGAGCCGACGCCGACGCCGACGTCCGCCGCCGCGGGTACCTAGGCTCCGCGGGGAAGCCAGGCGGCGGGCGCTTTGGACGCGGCATCGGGAGGGGTTTGGGCGGTTTCAACTTTGGGCGAATACCACAGGCGCCTAACCCTACCGGAGCTCTCCGGGCCCGTTTTATGTGGGGTTGTGGGAACCAGTCGGCAGCCACTGGTCAACAGAAAATCCCCATTTTATTAACCCAAAAATTGACTAGACCCTTAAAACGATGAGAGTTTACTTGTTTATCAATAAAAGTTGTTTACAATAGTATATAAACCATTAAAAATTTAACGGTTACGGTTGTTATTTCTCTACACTTATTTGCTCTATGGCTTTCCGTCTATTCTAAGCGCAAACAATGTCAAACCTCAGTTGTGAAAAGTCAAAAATACCATTAGTTATAAATATGCAATCATTATTTTTAAACATCTTAACGATCTCAAATAAAAAACCAAAAACTAAAAAGTTATAGATCTCGTCGAGA
This sequence comes from Microstegium vimineum, assembly GCA_022036555.1. NCBI lineage: Eukaryota > Viridiplantae > Streptophyta > Magnoliopsida > Poales > Poaceae > Microstegium > Microstegium vimineum. The sequence goes on from CM039138.1 coordinate 31,902,930, forward strand.
TCTACAATATTTATATAAAATTATCTTCATTTGATTTCGTAAAAAAATATAATTTTTCTAATACATATTAATCATATCAAACCATATCTTTTATATATAGAATTAAATAAAGATAACTTTTATACAAATATTGTAGATATCGTCGAGATTTACAACATTATAATTTTGAGTTTTTTTATTTGAGGTCATTAAGATGCTTAAAAATTAACTAGTAAATATGCCCGTGCGTTGCAACAGGAATTAATTTTTTCAATCTCAACTTTGATGTTGTCATCGACCAATATATAGTCATGATAAGATTTTACATGTAAAAATATCTTACTTGTTTGATTATATATGCTCAGTCATGGCTGCCCATGTGATGTCCTTTTAATTTTGATTTGAAGCTCTTTTGTTTTGTTTTAGTACCAACGGTGTGGAATTGCTTAATTTCTATTAATATTATCCTATTTCTATTTGGATTAGATTCTTTTTTATGTTACTTGGAAGTCTCACGTGGTTGCCGACACGTACACAATAATAATAAGATTCACACTATGAAAATACCTTATGTTTGATTATTTGTGTTTAGTCATGGCTGCTAATGTCGTGCCTACTTGTTTGATTATTTGTGCTTAGCCATGATTGCCAATGTCGTGTCCTTTTTAATTTAATTTAGAGCTCTTTTTTTATTAGTAGCAATGATTCGGGATTGCTTAATTTCTATTCTTATTTTAATTTAATTTAGAGCTCTTATTTTTTTTATTAGTAGTAATGATGTGGGATTGCTTAATTTCTATTCTTATTATCTAATTTCTATTTGGATTAGATTTTTTTTATATTATTTGGAAGTCTAACGTGTTACGTAATATGATGTAGGATTTAGAACTCTATTTGGATTACAATTAGAACTCCTAACTTTTAAGGTTATATTAAAAAAACTCTATTTGTAATCAAACTCTATATCGTGCTAGACAAGACCTATTCTAAGTCGTATATGAGCACGAGTTATATATATAATTCTGGACGGAAGAAACTCTTCATTGTCTAATAGTTATAAGGAGGTGGACCTAAAAAGAATGGATGAACGAAAAAAAGAGGCTGAAATTTTGCCTCTTTATTATTATATATAGTTATAGATTAGGAATATAGATAACAAGTATGTCCATGCGTTGCAACGTGAGAGAAAAAAAGCTATGAATAATAATGAAAAAGAGTATGAGTGTTACTATGTTTCTTTAAATCATTGGACATTCTCTAATATATTGCAGTATTGCTTAATAAATAGTTCTCACCACTAAATTATTAATGACCGCGTGTGGTCTGCTGGGTGAATTAACATGGGCCAGCGCCAAGTACATACCAGTTCCAATAAATAATAGTTGAAGGCTATGTAATTATAGGAAGTCTAAAAACTCGTCTTTAATATGTGTTTAACATATTAATACCATAATTTTATAGCTTTATTTATTTGTTTGTCCTAATAATGAAAAAGAGTATGAGTGTTACTATGTTTCTTTAAATCATTGGACATTCTCTAATATATTGCAGTATTGCTTAATAAATAGTTCTCACCACTAAATTATTAATGACCGCGTGTGGTCTGCTGGGTGAATTAACATGGGCCAGCGCCAAGTACATACCAGTTCCAATAAATAATAGTTGAAGGCTATGTAATTATAGGAAGTCTAAAAACTCGTCTTTAATATGTGTTTAATATATTAATACCATAATTTTATAGCTTTATTTATTTGTTTGTCCTAACATATGTAATATTTTATTTTCATAGTTTTTTATTTTATTTGTTTGTCCTAACATATGCAATCCCATATTTTATATTTTTATTTATTTATCTTGTCAATCTTGAGGTGTTAGTATTTGCGATTTATTTATTCTAATATATACCATCTGATATTTTAATACATTTATTTATTTGTCTTACCAACTTTGAGAGTGTTAGTAACCCTAAATAAAACAAAGTTCACAACCTAACACTTGAGTATATGAGGTGTGGTGGTAGGCCTCCTTGATATGAGTTTGTAGTCCCACGTTCGAATCCCCTTCATGGCACACGAAGCATATTTTTTGTTTTTTTCCCTGGTGACTGGATTGGGCCAGTTGGGCACGAAAAAATTTCCAGACAAAAAAAGAGGCTGAAATTTTGCCTCTTTATTAATATAGGTATAGATTACATATTTAGACCTATTGTATTTTTGACTTTTCACACACGAGATTTGACACCGTTTGTGCTCAAAATGGACGGGGTGGTATGTAGAGCAAATAATTTTAGAGCAGTGGCACCTATAAACGCTCAAACTATTTAGTGGCTTGTAGACAATTGCAAACTTTTATAATGGCACACAAGTAAAACTCTCTACAAATGATCTCTCTTTGCTAGCGGACCCTGAAAATATAAGTAAATTACACTCATCGTACAACTATCCAATTAGGTGCATGTTAGTCCAATATTTTGTAATTGTCCAATTTAACGCGACAACTATCTAGGTGGATGCATCTTGGTCCAACATCTTTTAATCTGTTTAATTTGATGCAAGAACTTGGCTCATTGGTGCATATACAGTACAAGTATTGTAACAACATGTTAGCTACACACCCTAGCTGGCTCATCTCATCTATCACTATCTGAATGGTTTACTATATGATATCATTTTTGAATTTGACCTAACATAAAAGCTATCATTGGTTTTACAAATATGGAGAATGCCAAGCAAGTTGTTTTTCTTTATATACTATAATATTGTTTTGACCCATTTCACCTCTACCTATGGTTATTCGTGGCTCGCTAAAGTTGCTACGTGGGTTGTTCATAGCATAAGAACCATTGACTGTTATGTTCTTTTTAAAAACAAGAATTGACTAGAAGCATGTACCAAAAGTGGTGGGGTGGCGGGAGCACCTCTCTAGTGATGATCTGGTGATGGACTCCCGCTAGTTTGTAGAACATCTAGCGGTGCTTCGACATGGTGGGGTTTGGGCTCAAACCAAGACGCATCTGTGGAGCTAGCACCTCCAAGGCGGCTCCTAAGAGGCCCACGGGAGGGTACGTCGCCAGGGACTCCTTGTCCTCCAACAAAGTGTGGAGTTTGTTTTTGAGATTAGCGGTGTAGCCTAGTGAAAGGATCAAGATGTCTAAGAGGGGGGGGGGTGAATTAGGCTTATTTCAAATTTCTAAAGCAAATATGAAATCCTATCAAGTGTCTATCACCCTGTACCTAACGATTAGTGTGCCTTAGACTATGAAAGCGGTAGCAAGACAATGAAAGTAAGAACGATGCGGAAAGTAATGCGGTATGAAAGAGCTAGGGATAGAATTCTTGACACGACGACGTTTTGCCGAGGTATCGAGGAGTCGACACTCCCCCTAGTCCTCGTTGGAGCACCCGCGCAAGGGTATTGCTCCCCCTCTACCCGCGCAAGGGTAGAGTGTTCTCTACGGGCTGGTTCTTCGCCACTCCGGCTCGGTGAACCGCCCACAACCGATCACAAGTCGATGGAGAAGGGTCGCCTACAATCTTCCGGTGATCACCTTCCTCCCAAGCACCACCGGACCGTCTAGGTGATGTCGATCACCAAGAGTAACAAGCCTTGATCTTCGCTTGACTCTCAAGCTTCACAACTAGAGGATGCACACTTGAACTCTTGGAAGAACTAGAGGATAGGATGGATGGATTCGCGAATCACTCTCTCTCTCTAGGGCTCTTGCTCTCTTCCCAACCTTCTCAAGCAACTCAGCAACTAAAATGAGCAAAGGCAAGGTGGGAAGGCATGTGATGGGGTATAAATACCCTCACACACAAGTTGCCTCAGGCTGGAGAAAATAGACAAGTTAAGTTGGCGACAGACGCTCCGTCGCCCTGCCCAACGGCCAGCTCTGACAGGATTTCCCAGCGACGGACGCTCCGTCGCAGGGGCGACGGACGCTCTGCCCAAGCGTCCGACGCACTGGCTGAAACTGGGCTGAAAACATGCCCATTGGAAGGCCGACGGATGCTCTCTCAAGCGTCCGTCGCCTAGCCGACGGACAGCGTCCGCCGGACCTCGAAGCACTCAGACAGCAAACAGGGCTACTGGAAGGCCGACGGACACAGTGGATTCAACTCACCAGCGTCCGACGCCTCAGTCGGGAGCGTCCGTCGCCCAGACAACAACCCTCTCAACTTCGTTTTTCGGCGCGATGAATACGGAAGCTGTTCTAGGCTATCTTATGGTCACCATAGGCTTGCTTAGAGCTAAGGAAGTCAAGTGTGCACCACACCTAAGTCATGAAGCTCTCCTAAGTCAAGCTACTAGTCTCAACCCCTCTTTATAGTATGATCAAAGATCAAATAGAAGCCCTATCTATTTCTAAGTGCCCTTCATCTCCTTATGTCACTTAGTCTATCATTCTAGGGTCTTCATCATGTCTCTTTGAAATCCGAAATGATATCCATCTTGGGGGCTAAGTGATAACCATTGATGCCCATTCATGTTGATCACTATGGTTAGGCTAAGCGTAGCCTCTGCAAAACACACATTAGCCATAATAATCTCTAATTGTCGTTAATCATCGAAACCAATAGGGTCATGATTCTTCAATCTCCCCCTTTTTGGTGATTGACGACAATAACTCCTCGAGTATAGATATAAGAGTTGAAAGGTTAGGATTTCAAGTGGCTTAGTTGGTCGAGCAAGGGTTAGTGAATAGAAATGAAGCAAACTTGCTCACCCAAACCAAACCACAAACATGATACTCAAAGATATGAAATAGAATTGGAGTACCTCATGATATTCTCACAAATATATCGGAGTATGGCGCGGAAGCTCAATTACCATTAGATTAACAGACATATCATGAAACAACTGACAACTCACAACATGTATTAGTGAAAATCAAGAGTATGTCACACATGGGAGAGTATCTCACAGACATCAAGCATCACACATATACATAAATGCAAGTAAGATAGACATGATGACATGAGTACGGGGAAATAAATCACACAGGTAAGAACCAAATCCCCTATCTCACAACTCTCCCCCTATCTCTGATATACTCGACCCTCTCTCCCCCTTTGGCGTCTAGCACAAAAAACTATGCATCTGGGGTTGGGGGTGGAGCCGAAGTAGTTGTAGCCTGGCGGTCGAGCATGATGAAGTCCTGAAGATCTGACTCATCTGACTCATTATTTGCCTCTGCCTCTGCCGGTGTAGGCTCAGCTGGGGTGACCTCTGGAACTGGAACTGGTGGCTTAGAGGCTGTCATTGTCTCTCCTGGCTCCCCCTGTGGCTCAGATGGGGTAGCTATCTGAACTAGAGCCTTAGACTGTCCTGCCTGTGTAGTAGCGGGTGTGGGAGCCCGACGAGTGAAAACATGAGGCGTGGGGGGAAGAAGACACTGCCAGAGTCACAAGGGACACGGCTGCAACTAGCTCTGCTGGCTGTCCTTGAGAGTGGAGCGGTGAAGAAACTGCCACTGTGACTGCTCCGACATCTACTACCAACTGACTCTGAGTCTCAACAACCTCTGCTGCGATTATAGTTGAGTCTGTCTGAATGGCAGCACGAGGAGGAGTGGTGACGGTCTAATTCGAGCAGTCTGGCGCGGCCTCCGACGACGCAACAGAAGACAGGTACGTGCCTGCCACCGGAGGGTGCTCCTTTGAGAGCTGAGTCTCTGGGACTGTGACTGCTGGCGAGTCCTCTCCACTGTAGGTAGCTGTGAAGCCCCGTGTAGTCTCCTCAATGGTAGCCCCCCGGTCAGGAGTGAATCCAGTCTGGAAGGCACCGAGGGAAGCTAGCCACTATGACACCTATGTCATCGGCGTCTGAAATCCAGGTGAAGTTGTGTAGGGTCGAGATGGCGGACTAGAGGGGGGGGGTGAATAGTCTTTTCTAAAAACTTAAGCGCAACGGCTAACCGAAACTATTGCGAAATTAAAACTATCGGTCTAGCCAAGGCTACACCCCTCTATCTATTACTTTAGCACCTAGCAAAGATGACTATTATGCTAACTAAGGTGCCAAGCTAGGAAGCTCACCTAAACAAGTCTAGGTTGCAAGGTCACACAAACCTAAGCAACTAGTACTCTAAGCACACCGGAAGCTCCTACACATACTAGTAAGCAAAGCACAAAGCACCTAAGCTCACTAGCAATTTTATCTAGCAAGACTACACAAGTCAACTAGAGAGCTCAACTTACTTAGCTACATAAACTAAGCAATGTGACTAACAAGGCTACTCAAGCCAATTAGCCACGCAAGAGATACTTCTATGCTACACAAGCTAGAAGGTAACTAAGCTAGCTACACAAGCTAAACTGGTTACAAGAGCAACAACTAACCACTAGCACAAGTATGAATAAGTAAATACAAGCTAGTGATTTGGAGAATGCAAACCACTGAGAAGATGTACAAGGTTGACATGGTGATTTTTCTCCCGAGGTTCACTTGGTCGCCACCAAGCTAGTCCCCGTTGTATCGGCTCACTCACTTGGAGGTTTACGACTTTTTACAAGCGTCACTGCCTAACCCCCTCAAGGGTTGCCACCTAACCAACACAAGATGAGGGCACTCAATGATACCTTCAACTAGACTTGCTCTTCACGATCTCCCGTGGGGCGAGCACAACACCCCTAACAAAGATCTTCTCCGGAGCCACGCACAATCTTCTTGCGTGCTTCGACGGAGCCTCAAACTACCAAGCCGTCTAGGAGTTGGCAACCTCCAAGAGTAACACGCACCACGAGCTTGCAATTCGATCACCTAGTGCCACACGAAGCTATCTCTCAAAGCAACGCACTAGTAATCGCTCTCTCACACAATCGGATGATCTCTATCAAGTGTGTGTGAGTTAGAAGGCTCCCAAACCAAGCACACTAGAGGCAACAAATACCCAAGGTGCTCAACCAGCCCCAAGGGCCGACCATGAGCTATTTATAAGCTTCCCCACGAAACTAGCCATTTTGCCTACTCACTGGGCTTCTTGCAGAGGGTCCGGACGCACGCAACAGTGCGGGTCCGGACCATGCAGCCTGCGTTCGGATCCTCCTAGCCGTTTGAAACGGTCATTGGCGCCCTGCGCCGATTGCTGCCACGTGCCTCCGGACGCAACCAACAGTGCTGCACCGGACCAACACGCTGCGTCCGGATGCAATCACAGAGAGCTCCCGAGAGCTCAAAACGGCCCGAACGCTGTCCGGATCCTGGCGTCCGGACGACAAACAACATCCGGATCTCCTCAGTCAGGGGGCAGGCGACCGGACGCAGACCCAATGGTCCGGACCTCCCAAGCCCCTTGCGTCCGGATCCACCAGACTCGACCAGACCTAGGGTTAGGTTCCAGACCCATTCACCAATGGTCCGGACCCTTATTGTTCCTAGCGTCCGGAGCCTGTTCCTCAGCAGGAACTCCTCCGCACTTCTTCCTTTGCTTCCCAAGTGCTAACACAAACGTGATCACCACCTTGTGCATGTGTGTTAGCATTTTCACAATATTTTCAAAGCATTTTCACTTGCTTCTCACCACGCCACTCGATCCTAATTCATCGCAAAGTTAGATCGCTCACAGTGGCACTGGATAACCGATATGCAAACAAGTTTGCTCCTCTTGATAGTACGGCTATCTATCCTAAACCCGGTCATAAACTTCTCTACACACCTATGACCGGTGAAATGAAATGCCCTATGGTTATACCTTTGTCTTGCGCATTCCATTTTGTCTCCTTCTCCAATGTTGATGCAACACATGCACCAACCACTTATCAAATGATATGATCCACTCCATATCATCACATGACCGTGTTGGTTCATCAATCTTGACCTCACTTGCTCTTCACCGTTGCCTTGGTCCATCGGCGCCAAGCATCACCCGCTTGCCCTTCACACTTGCAACCGGTCCATCAAGCCAAGCCTCATCTTGATCTTCTCCACCTTGATCACATGACTCCATATCATGTCTCATGTGCAATAAGCTCTTTCATCACACAATCATATGTGAACTAATATCCTGTGTATATATCACTTGAACACATATTAGTTCACCTAAGTTGTCACTCAATTACCAAAATCACATAGAGACTCTCAAGCTGGTGGCTGACTCTGAAGCCCGCTGGGTTGTAACGCTGGAGTCGGGATCACCACTGGGGGTGTCTGAGCCTTTGAAGAGAACTTCTGCTGCTGGGAGGGCTCTGGTAGTGCAAACTGGGGCGTGAGGGATGGACCGGAGCTAGACCCGAGAAGCCGACTGAGTATCTAGAAGGCATCTGAGAAGCCGTCTATCGTTGTGACTCGGCCTGCTGCATCTAGAAGGCCAGGAACTGTAACTGAAACTCATCCTGCCGGGCCTGTGCCTGTGCCTGAGCTGCCAGCTGCTGGGCTGTAAGCCTTCGTACCTCCTCAGCCTGCCTCCTCTGCTCCTCTGCCTATCGTGTCTGCTCCTCTTGCATCCTCTAAAGGATGGTGAGTATGGTGGCCTCTGAAGAACATGTGGCTGGAGCGGGAGCTGCACCTGACCCACCGGCCTCGTGGTCGTGAGACCAGGGTGCGTACTCAGAAACTGGCCTACAGTCATCGTCAGAACTGTCTGAGGCAAGATCCTCTCTATAGGTGGCATCAGCCGCTGCATCTATCTGAGCATCGAGGTCTGCAAGATCTGCCTGAGCTATTTGCTCAACGGTAGCATCTATCTGCTCGTTGGACGGTGGTGGCACTGCTGCCTGCCTGGTGCCTGGATAGTAAGCACGACTGTGGCGAGCCACCTGACCATACATGACCAACTGGTGCATCGAGTAAACTGGGAACTCAGTGGCTGACCGGGTAAGGGTGACTCGTAGAACTGAAGAGCTAGTCATGGCAACTATCAGATAAGAGATCCAGTGTGCATACTGTAGCTACCAGTGACCTCTGAATCCTACAGCTCTGATGTCCTCTAACTCACTGACGATCAGATCCCATAAGTCAAACTTCTCCTTCCTGATGATATGAGCGAGAAGCCACAACTGAAGACGTGTAAGAGTGTCCCGAGCTCCAATCCTGGGTAGGATGGTACGCCTCAGTGTCTCATGGATAATCCGAGCAAGAGGTGTGAGGTCTCGCGTGGTGCGGCTCGAACCCTCTGTGAAAGGCTGCTGGAAGCACGGTCTCACATAGTCTATAGATGGCACTATCCCATCGTGAGATCAACGAGGTGCCTCCTGATCCCCGTAACACAGACTATGAATCCTCGTAGAAGAGGCCTCTAGGTGAAATAGCTTTCGGAACCGAGCAGCTGTGACTCTGAAGTCGCGACCCTGGAAGCCGAAGTTGAAGAACTCATGGTCATGGGAAATCCACAGAGAGGCATAGAACTGAAGAATCCAGTCCCTCTGGTAAGCACCGGAACGTCCCATCAGGTTAGACAATCCCTGTAGATACTGCAGGTACTGAGGAATCTCTGGACCACCGACACCCTCTATATGAGCCAGTGGGCAAACTCTATTAGCCCGAAGAGGAGCGTCTGTCTCGGTGTAAGCTCTGTAGAAGTCCTCGTGAATGGTAGAGTAGAAGTGTCGTCCAACACGGGCATCTCTCTCACCCAGAAACCAAGACTAGAAGTCTACAAAGCGAAGTAACTGAACCTGCTTGGCTGAGAGAACTCGGACCTGATGCCTCACTAGGTCTGGTAGCTGAGGTCCTGGTGGACTAGGAGGTGCTCCTGACCCACAAGAGCGAGTGACACGTCTGGCCATCAGCTCACCAATCGAAGAGTGGCCCGTGGCCTTTGGCTGCTCAGTCTCTATAGACGACTCTACCTCCTCTGACTCAGTGGCCTCTGCGGGCTCTGTCTCTGGTCGCGAGGGGGACTCACGACGCGCTCCACGGCGAGGCGAGAGCCTCAAGCCAGCACGACGTCCACCTCGCTCTGCTCTCTCTGCAGCCTCTGCCACTGAATCCGGGTCCATAAGTGGCCTCTTGCGCTTCTTTGACACAACCTTTTGCTTGCCCCTTCCCTGATCAGTGGGTGGACGCGGTAGAGGTGGAGGTGGAGGGTCACCACCACTACCGGGAATGGGGCCGACGTTCTTCGTCCTTGCCATGGATATGCACTGAACAACCAAATTGTCGCCGTCAAAGAATCCTCAACTGCCAAAGCACGAACTCACTGCCCACTGCCAAATAACAATCCACTGAGCAAAACAACCAAACAAGATTGGCACGACGGCCCTGGACTGTCCTTTCGAGGCTTTGCCTCATTCCTTACTCGCGGGCTTTGCCCCGAGTTACTGCCACTGATCCACTGACACACTGACCCTGCTCGATTAGATAGAGAGAATATATAACTTATAAGCATATAACTAGAGGTGAGCAAGTCTACTTGGAAGCATGAATTAGATAAGAATAGAGTCGAATATGCTCAATCCATACCTCAAGCCAGTGACCAAAACAAGAAAGGGGGGAAGAACCTCGGTCAATTTCACTCCAAACCGCAGCCTAAGAGAAAAGAAATAGCAAGGGCAGGGAATAAGTGAAAGCACTGCTGCACGGGATCCAACCCTAATGTGATTAGAAATCAAGAAAGAGGTGGAGAGATCACCTCGGAAGGGAAGGGATCACGGCAGACCTCCTTTGCAGCACCACGGAGAGCACAGGGCTGAGCACCAGGAACTAGGAGCTCTGGGCGGCGCTAAAAATCTCTCTGCGTGGCTGAAGCGTACACGCAGAGAGGGAGGAAGGAGAACGCAGGGCAACGCTGGACAGCGGTGCGGGATCCACCGGCGGCGCGCAGGGAGGGATTCACCGGTGGCATGAGCATGGGTGAGAGGCGGTTAGGGTTAGGGAAGCGGCGAGCGGCGGCAGAGAAGGGACACAACGAGGGCGGTGTTGCGGCGGCAGAGGAAAGGTTGGGCGGCGGTGGATCTGGATTGAAAAAGAACCGAGAGGAAAGACGGTTTTCAAAATGAGATATAGCCCTTAAGTTCGCGATGGACGCTCCGATGCGGAGCGACGGACGCTCCGTCGGACTGCGACGGACGCTGGGCAGCGTCCGACGGCATCGTCCGTCGGTCTTCCAGAAGGGTTTTTTGAGACGTCACGACATGGAATGCATCGGACGCTCTGCGACGGACGCTGGAGATCGTCCGTCGCCCCTCAACTGGGCGACATTTTTTGTTCGGACGGTTACGACAGATGCTGAGGTAAGCATGACGTAGCGTCCGTCGGGATCGTCCATCGCCAATTTTTCAAAAAATTTCAAATTTTGATTTTGTTTCTTCTCTCCCAACCAAGTCTCAATCCAATAAGATCCAAATAAAGCCTGATTGGACTTGATATAAGAACTATCTCTCAAACTCTTATTTGCAAATATTTTGCCATAGGCTTTAAACTAGTTTTAGCTCAAAATATTCGAATGGAAGCTCCAAGGAGACATCATATGGCCACAAGAGGGGTAAAGTAATGACTTGAGCTTGGAATGCTCCCCCTAAGTGGACGAACACAGAGGATGCTCAAACTTAACCGAAAAAGAAATGGCAAACAACACATGCACATGCAATGCATTACAAGAATTTGAATCTAGGTTGCTTGTAAGTTTAAACCATGATTGGACTTCTTCACACATTCAAGAACGGTTATTCCAACCATGTTAGCCAAGCCTATGTGCATTACTAATTAACATGATTATATTACACATGATGCAAGGTTGGTTCACACAAGATCATCTTTTAGTGAAGTTAGAGTGATCAAGCACATTCAACTCGCTTCTCAACCTACAAAAGGTTGCTTCATCGAGTGGTTTAGTGAAGATATCCGCCAATTGATTTTCGCTAGAAACTCCCACTAGTGATATGTCTTTCCTAGCCACATGATCTCTAAGAAAGTGATGACGGATATCAATGTGCTTGGTGCAAGAGTGTTGAACCGGGTTATTTGCAAGCTTTACGTCGCTTTCATTATCACACAAGAGTGGAACATCTTTTAAAAACATGCCGTAATCAAGAAGTGTTTGGGTCATGTACAAGATTTGTGCACAACTTGCTCCCATGGCTATGTATTCCGCCTCAGCGGTAGACAATGCCACGCTATTTTGTTTCTTAGAGGACCAAGAAACAAGTGATTTTCCTAGCAAATGGCAACCGCCAGAGGTACTCTTCCTATCAACCTTACACCCGGCATAATCCGAATTGGAATAGCCACAAAGAAGGAAGGGAGCTCCTTTGGGATACCAAAGGCCAATGCTAGGGGTGTGCCTTATGTACCTAAGGATTCTTTTAACCGCACATAGATGCAACTCCTTAGAGTTTGCTTGAAACCTAGCACACATACACACACTAAACATGATATTCGGCCTAGAAGCGGTGAGGTAAAGTAAACTACCGATCATCGAGCGATAAAGAGTTTGGTCGATCGGGTTACCTCCCTCATCAAGGTCGAGATGCCCATTAGTAGGTATTGGGGTCTTGATTGGCTTGCAATCCTCCATCTTGAATTTCTTGAGCACATCATGATTGTACTTCTCTTGAGATATGAAGGTGCCCTCCCTCAATTGCTTCACTTGGAAGCCAAGGAAGAAGGTTAGCTCGCCAATCATCGACATCTCGAACTCCTTGGACATCGATGCACCAAATTCCTTGCTATGATCTTGGTTTGTTGATCCAAATATAATGTCATCGACATATACTTGGCAAACAAAGATTTCTCCATCAAGCATCTTGGTGAATAGTGTGGTATCCACTTTCCCGATCTTGAAGCCCTTCTTGAGTAGAAAGTCCCTTAGCCTCTCATACCAAGCTCTTGGAGCGTGCTTCAATCCATAGAGTGCCTTGGACAACCTATACACATGATTAGGACAGTTTGGGTCTTCAAACCCAGGAGGTTGTGAGACAAAAACAAGTTCATTAATGAAACCATTTAGAAAGGCACTCTTCACATCCATTTGAAAAAGTTTCATTTTGTGATGTGAAGCATATGCCAAAAGGATACGAATGGCTTCTAGTCTTGCGACTGGTTCAAAGGTCTCCCCAAAATCCAAGCCCTCAACTTGGGAGAATCCCTTTGCCACCAATCTTGTCTTGTTCCTCACAACCACGCCTTGATCATCTTCTTTGTTCCTAAACACCCACTTGGTGCCAATGATTCTTGCTCCTTTGGGCTTTTCTACTAGTGTCCACACTTCGTTCCGGGTGAAGTTGTTCAACTCTTCATGCATGGCATTCACCCAATCCGGATCCGCAAGTGCATCCTCCACACTAGAATGCTCAGCAAAGGAAACAAAAGAGTGATGCTCAACATAAGAAGCAAGTCTAGATCAAGTTGTTACCTCCCTTGATGGACTCCCTATGATGAGGTCTTGTGGATGAGATTGAAACATAGGTGTGGATCTTCTATCAATCACTTGAGGAGGAGGTTGTGGTGCATCAATATCACTAGTTTGAGCCTTGGCTTGATCTTAAGGGATGAAGGTATGTTCTTGTGCTTCCCTCACTTGTTCTTCATCAACTTGAGGAGTGTACTTGATTTGCATCATCTTCACCATCTTCCACCTCTAGTGGGTTGATGGCACCAACGAGCATATTCTTCATAGCCTCCCTCAAGGGTTCATCACCTACATCATCAAGATTCTCATGCTCTTCTTGAGAGCCATTAGTTTCATCAAACTCCAAGTCATATGTTTCTTCAACTAGGCCGGAGGCTTTGTTAAATACTCGATATGCCTTGGATTTAAGTGAATAGCCAAGTAAGAAACCAATGTCACATCGCCTTTGGAACTTGCCCAAGTGTTGATGCTTCTTGTAGATGTACACTTTGCATCCAAACACTCGGAAGAAGGATATATCTGGTTTCTTCCCATTCACAAGCTCATAGGGGGTCTTCTTGAGAAGCCTTTGGACAAAGAGCCGGTTGGCCGCATAGCATGCGGTGTTGATTGCTTCGGCCCAAAACTTCTCGGGGGTGTTGTACTCATCAAGCATTGATCTTGCAAGTGTGATTAGTGTCCGGTTCTTTCTCTCTACTACACCATTTTGTTGTGGGGTATAGGTGGCGGACACCTCATGCTTGATCCCAACTTCATCACAATAATCCTCAATCTTGGTGTTCACAAACTCGGTCCCATTGTCACTTCTTATCTTCTTGATCTTTATATCAAACTCATTTTGGGCTCTAGTTGCAAACTTCTTGAATATTGATTGAGTCTCTCCCTTGTCTTGAAGAAAGAACACTCAAGTGTATCTAGAGAAGTCATCAACTACCACCAAGCAAAAAAGATTGCCTCCAAGACTAGCATAGGTGGTAGGTCCAAATAGATCCATGTGAAATAGCTCTAAGACTCTTGAGGTTGACATGAAAGCTTTGGTGGGATGGGTGTTGGCCACTTGCTTGCCGGCTTGACATGCACTACACAACTTATCCTTCTCAAACACCACATCCTTCACACATCTAACCATCTCCTTCTTGACAAGTTTCTTCAAGGTTGACATTCCCACACGTGCTAATCTTCTATGCCATAGCCAACCCAAAGAGCTCTTGGAGAATAGACATGTTTACAAACTAGCTTCATTTGAGGTGAAGTCCACTAGATAGAGATTGTTGTGCCGAAACCCCTTGAATATCAATGAAGAATCTTCAATCTTGGTCACAACCACCTCATTGGGAGTGAAGAGACATTGGAAACCAAGATCACATAGTTGACCAACCGATAGCAAGTTGAAGCTTAGAGATTGCACTAACAAGACATTTGATATTGATTGATCATTGGAGATTGCCACTTTGCCAAGTCCTTGTACTTTTCCTTTTGAATTGTCACCAAATGTAATCTTGTCTTGCCATTCATAATCTTTCTCAAGTGTGGTGAACATCCGGGAGTCACCGGTCATATGTTGAGTGCACCCACTATCAATCACCCAATGACTTCCACCGGTCTTGTAGTTCACCTACACACAAGCAACTTGAAGTTAAGCTTGTTGTTTGGGAACCCACACTTGGCGAGGTCCCATAGCATTGTCCACCAACTCCTTAGCAACCCATAACACTTTGGGATTGTTCTTCATATTGGGACCTAGAAACACAACTAGGGGTCTACCCTTGGAGTCCTTGTTGATGATGAAGTGTGCATCATGAGCAAATGGACTTGTGTGCTTGGGCAAGGTCTTGGGAGGTGGAGTCTTGCATTGAAACTCAAAGTGACCAACTTGTCCAGATCCAAAGCACTTCTTGGGCTTGGGCTTTGGCTTGTCATAGTTGTTGCTCATGGCCTTGTTCTTGTAGTAGTTCTTTGCTTCAATATTGACCTTGGCCTTCATGATTTGGTTCTCCTTTGGAGGTTGTGGCCCTTGGTGAACTTCTTCATTACACTTGCAAGCTTGATCTTCTCAACCTTGAGCTTAGCATTTTCTTCTTTGAGGGAGTAGATCAAGGTGATTGCTTCCTTGTCAACTTGCTTGGCCGACTTGATAGTGAAGGGCTTGTTGGCCTTGAGGTTGATTAGCTCTTCCTTTAGCTTTGAGTTCTCTTGCCTCATCTTCACATAGTCTTCATACTTGTCGGCCTCAACTACCTTCTTGCCCTTGCACTTAGCATTTTTCTCACTAGCAGCTTCATCAAGCAAGTCCTCACAAGAAGTAGCTATATGACACTTAACAACTAGGTTAATAGCAAAATGTGTAGCAAGATCATTTGTAAGCAATTCATTAGCTACCACAAGTGTGCCATGTTCATTTCTCACTTGGTTGTAGTCATCTTTTAGCAAGTTATACCTTGTATGGAGCTCTTGTGTTGACCTCTCAAGCTTATCATGTTTCTCATTAGCTTGCTTGAGTGAGGCTTTGAGCTCCCTAGTGCTAGATGTGAGAGTTTTATTCTCAAGCTTCAAATCATCATTAGCACTAGACAAGTCATCAAGTTTATCATGCAAGTTTCCATTTGCTTTCTCTAGTGATTCACTTTTACTTTTATACTTCCTAATGAACTTGGTGTATTTGTTGCAAATTTCAATTAGCTCATCATAGGAAGGTGCCTCAAACTCATCATCACTATCATCACTAGAGCTAGCCTCCTCATCCTCTTCTACATTTTGTACCTTCTTGTCACCTTTAGCCATGAGGCATAGGTGTGTACAGGATGAGCCCGAAGATGATAAAGGATGTGGCGGTGGAGTAGAAGACCCAATCACCAAAGCGACCACCTTCTCATCTTCACTCTCATCACCGGATGAGTCACTTGTGTCTTCAATGTCGGTGAGCCAATCAGCAACAATGTAGGCCTTGTCATCCTTCTTCTTCTTGTGGAAGTTGAAGTTTTTCTTCTTCTTGAATGACTTGTCATCTTTCTTCTCCTCATCACTTGACTCATCTTTGTTGCCCTTGTTGTACTTGAACTTGTTGTTGAATTTCTTGTTCTTGTACTTGTCTTTCTTCTGTTCGGGGCAAGCATGAGCCAAGTGTTTAAGCTTGCCACAATTGTAGCAATCCATCTTGGAGAAGGGCTTCCTTGAAGAGCTTGTGAAAAAATTCTTCTTCTTTGAGTCAAACTTGACTCCATTCTTGTTTAGCCTCTTCAACATCTTTGTTGTCTTCTTCACCATGAGGGAGAGGTTGTCATCATCATCTTCATCACTTGCACTGTGACAGAACCTTTTAAGAAAGGGCCCACTTGCAAGGATTAATAGTCCATCCGACTTAATCCTAAACAAATGAATCAATTCTTAATTAGTTCGCCAGGTGTCACCACTTTACAATGGATCATTCACCTCTCTCCGAACAGGATCTCCTCATTACAAACATTGCAGAAGTAATACGATAATTTATATTACATCAAAGTAGCGGAAATTTGAAGTCATATTACAAACCATAAGTTTTGAAACATAACTTAAGTGTCATAAGATAACATAGTATCAAGCTGCTGATAGAGTATAAACAAACAACCGAGGTACTCTTGCCCAAGAGTCAAGCAAAGACAACTACTCTTCATCCTCATCAACTGAAATAACGGTCATGCAGCACGAAGCCACACAGACCGGATTGGGACCCTCATTTGCAACAGGGGTTAACAAACCCTGAGTATGTGGTACTCAACAAGACTTATCCGACAAAAGAAAATATTTGGTGGACAAAAGGTATGCAAGTCATAGGATTTAAGGTGTGGTTTGCAAGACTCAAGTATTTTGCATAAATGAGCATTTATAAAAAAGAATTGAAATTCATTTAATTCGTTTAAAAAATTACTCAAGTACCAATCTAAATTTATGATTGATACCAAGGTAATAACCATCCATGAAAGGAACCAACAAGTATCCAATTTAAGTTTCATTAACTATGATGAAAAAGGCGGGGTTATGTTTCCATAACCGAGGAACACGACGATTCGAACCGGTTTATCCCAGCTGGGGCTTCCCTATCACACGGCATATACAGCCGCTTAAAGCACGCATATGACTACTTTTCCCTGAATCCTCCATCCGAGAACGGGGTCCCGCCACCCGAGAGCACATTACACCTCCATCCAATTCGCTAACTTGGAGGGTACACACTACTCTCGCCATCTCTCCACTCCCAATGCAGGTTAACCGTCCTTTAAACTGGATTATCCAGAGTCCAGCTTCCCAAAAGGTATATGATAAGTAATCCAAAGTCACAACCCTCAGCGTTTTACAACGGCAAGGCCCTAACGACACAGGCGGAAAGAACCCGCTCACCAGACACCGCTGATGGCTCTCCAACACCGTGTCCGTCCGGTCATAAATTATTACTTCCAACAACATCATCCCTTTCTTTAGAAAACATAACCATTTGCCGAAGCAATACACTATGCGTAGGTGACCGGAAATCACCTACTATAAAAGTTCTAAGCATACTAAGTATTTTAGTAAAAGTTTTGCATCTTTAAACAAGTATCAAGGTTAAAGGTAAAATTAAAACAAGGATAAGGTCATGCATCAAGTAGGAATTTAATAAAGTATCGTAATGCAATATTATAATCGTAAGTGTATTTAAAGAAAAACTTTGAAATACAAGGAGAGGTTTGAATGCACCGGGGCTTGTCTTGGTTGGAGGGATACACAAACTCAGGCTCCAATTCACTAACCGAAAAAACCCCTTCACCAGGGTGGTTATCCAACCCAACCAACGAGATATCTACACGATAAATGATATGCTTAGATGATGCTTGAATTAATAGACATGATGCTTTGCAACACACAAATATGCACTTAAGGGATGAACAAAACAAATTTAAACATCTTGAGTACAACTTTTCTTCATGAAGAAAAAGTTAAACTAAAGCATAGAGTAAATGATTAAACCATGATTAGAATATTATCTAGTTTAATAATTATGTCCAAAAGCACTAATCAAACAACATTACATAATACATATCCATACTGTGGTTGCCACTGGACAATGACCATTTGCATCAATCAACACAAAATCACTCAAAACCCATAGTCATTAGGGTTTCTAATTATTTTATTCTTAAATATACAAATAGTCTTGTATAAAAGTTCATCCAAAAATTCCCAAACTTTTTGTACAGCAAGATATCAGTGTATAAAGGTTACACAAAAATTCCCATAATTTTTGGAACAATACACAAAGCATGAAAAATCATGGAAAAGTCATTTTTCAATTACTTTGAGCATTTTTACAGGATTAAAAATGTAATGAACATGGACATGTTATATTTTTATTAAATACTACACATGATAGAGAGCATACACAAATTTTTTTACAGAATTTATTTACGCACAGAAATAAATACACAAAAATAACAAAAGTTACTACTGTGCAAAACAGGAAATAAAGAAAACTCTTCGCTGCTCTCACTGACACCTGGGTCCCGCATGTCAGTGTCCCCAAAATAGAGCAGCGACACCGACGACCAAAGAACACGGCGGCATGTCGCCGGCGGTTAGCCAAACGTTCAACCGACTCATGCGCTGGACTCAGCACTTCATCCCGAACACAACGAGGTGCGGCACACCCATTTCCATCCCTCAGAAACGTCTCACCGGCGACGATGGCGGCGACCAGAGCTCGGCCGTGCGTACGCCGGCGAGTACAAGCATGCGCCGGAGAAACCAAGCACTGCGGTGGATTCAGGAAGCAACCACAAGCATAACGCACAACCGAAACGAGACTAAAACCTACCGCAGAGACCTCACCGTCGGCAATGGCGGCACTCCGTGTGCGGCCGCACATACGCCGGCGTAAACAAGCCATAATCGGCTCAACCAACAACCTCAGCATGCTAAGCGGCCCCCAAACAACACGAAGCGCACGCAAAACGAACCAAGAGCTAAACGCAACACTCCCGCCGACGGCCATGGCGGACAGCGGAGGTCTGCGTGACGTGTGCCGGCGAAACTACACACGCGCTCGAACAACCAACACTTCGACAAGACTCAGGAAGACTAGGCGAAGCTAGCACAAGACCCAGACTCGAAAAAGACCAACGAACGAGCTCTCACGGCGGTGAGTACCGACGCGGCGGCACTGACACGCCGGAGCAAACGCGAACCACGGTTACGGTTCGGAATCAGCTACAACCAGCTACTCTATGAGTACCAGGAGCTTACCCCGAACACAAAGCGCCTGCTAGTTCGGCCGGAGCTGGAGTGGGACGTGCTGGCGACGAAGACCGTGCTGGCGGAGGAGATGAACCGAGCGGCAATGACAATGTTCCCGAGGCTGCGGTCCACCATTTGCGAAATGGAGAAGAGCGGCGGAGTCAACAAGGAGCAAGGAATAAAGAACACGCGAAGAAAGAACAAAATAGCTCCTGCGTAGCCCGGCCGATAGCTGACCAGAACTTGGATTGGATCACCTTAGCATATCTACACACTTAGTCATAGGGTTAGTCCAAAATGTTTCATCAATTAACCCAAAACTAAACTAGGGCTTTCAACCACATCCTACTTGAGTTTGTCAAGTTTAGCAACTGCCACACATGCCATTTAGAAGTTATAGTTTTCTTGATCACACACACAAGTGTGCTAGAAGTTTATCTTCATTGTGATGATGCCACGAGGACTCGATGTCTTGAGATTGAGGTATACATAACGAAGAATTGCTATGAACTTGGCATAGCATGGGATCCTCATGATAGAGTGGTATGCACCAAGGAAGTTGACCACCTTGAAAGTGAGGGTCTTTGTGTGGAAATTGTCTGGTGTACCAAAAGTTATGGGCAAAGAGATTTTTCATAATGTGCTAGTCTATCTATCAGGCATCAGTGCATCACCTCATGGAAGGGAGCGCTGGTGGGCTTGACCTTGGTGCACGAGATCCATGTGTCACTGAGGGTCTTGACATAGAGGATATTAAGCCTAATGCCTCCATCCATGATAACCTTGGTGAAGTTAACATCGTGGATGACTTGAGTCCACCGCCAGAAGCAACCTACCCAACTTGATTGCATTGACCTTACTAGTCGTGTGCTTATGTTTGCACTTGGACTCATAGGTGTTGAGGCCCCATAATATAATGAGAAAACCTTCTCATTTGGGAATCTAGTGTCCCCATAAACAGAGAGGTCATTCTTGCGGTCATTGATCTTGGTTTCCCCAGTAGGTACTTTATGAGGAGTCTAGTCTATTATGATATTGTTGGTCACAAGCCCATGAAAGTGACAGGGCTAGTAAATCCTATCTTTAATGTGGATCCATTGCACTACTACTAGGAACTCCCAACTGCGTTAACAAATTATCCACCTGTACGGTATTTATACACCCACATCCATTGGGGGGCTAAGTGCTTTCAAAAGTCCTCTAACATAAGAAACCTTGAGAGAGCTCCCAGTTGACCCTTTGTGTGATTTGAGTGATTTTTTTCTATATCTATTGAATTGGAGAGCAATATTTAAGCCTTTTGAGCTTGTGTGTGAGAAATAGAGAGGTTAGAAAGCCTTAAGCACTTAATGGAAACATCAAGTTTTGGTGTGAAGCATTTATTACTCTTGGAGCTTTGCTCCTAGGCGTCTAGGTGTCGCTGGAGAGCAACCAAGGTTGTGGTGTGTTGCTAGATAATTTGTGAGGGTTGTGATATTGCCTCTTAAAGGGTAAAAAGTCACTTAATGGAGGGACACTCATGACTTCCATAATGGAGACATATGACTCATTTGGAGGTCTGAACTTTGGTCAAACAAACCACTGTCTCATTATTTGGTTTGCATCACTTACATACTTATGTTACCGCATTTCATATATTTGAGCTTTTGCCTTGTTGAAAGGATCAAGATGCCCAAGTGGGGGGGGTGAATTGGGCTCTTTTTAATTTCTAAACAAAAATTAAACCTATAAAGAGCCAATTAACCCCTAGTGCCTATCGCTTGTGTGTCCTAGCTAGAAAGCGGTAGCAAGACAATAGAAAGCAAAAACTTCCTACACAATTCTAGCATAAATTGAAAGACAAGTGCGGAAAGTAATGCGGTAAGAAAGAGCTAGGGAAAGAGATGCTTGACACGGCGATGTTTTGCCGAGGTATCGAGGAGTCGACACTCCCCCCTAGTCCTCATTGGAGCACCTCGCAAGGTATAGCTCCCCCTCAATCCCGCGCAAGGGATGAGTGCTCTCTACGGGCTGATTCTTCACCACTCCGGCTCGGTGAATCGCCCACAACCGATCACAACGTCGATGGAGAAGGGCCGCCGACAATCCTCCGGCGATCATCTTCCTCCGAGCACCACCGGACCGTCTAGGTGATGTCGATCACCAAGAGTAACAAGCTTCGATCTTCGCTTGACTCACTCAACCTTCACAACTAGAGGATGCACACTTGAACTCTTGGATGAACTAGAGGAGAGGATGGATGGATTCACGAATCACTCTCTCACTCTAGGGCTCTTGCTCTCTTCCCAACCTTCTCAACAAACTCAGCAACTCAAATGAGCAAAGGCAAGGTGGGAGAGAAGTGTGAGAAGCTATAAATAGCCCCTCAGAAAACTGCCTCGGGCTGATAACTTAAGTTGGCGACGGACGCTCCGTCGACTAGGCGACGGACGCTCCGTCGCATGCCCCAACGGCTAGTTCTGTTCATAGTTTGGGCGACGGACGCTCCGACGCCCTGCCCAACGGCTAGTTCTGACACGCTTTTCCCAGCGACAGACGCTCCGTCACAGGGGCGACGGACGCTCATCCCAACGTCCGACGCTGCACTCTGGCTCGGGCTGAAAAACACCTCTCTGGAAGGTCGACGGACGCTCTCCAAGCGTCCGACGCCTGACCGACGGACACCGTCCGTCGGACCCTAAAAAACTTAGCCAAAAAAACATCTCCACTGGAATGTCGACGGACGCTCTGGACTTAACCACCCAACGTCCGACGCCTTTGTCCGACGCGACGGACAGCGTCCGACGCCTCCGTCAGGAGCGTCCGTCGCCCAGAAAACAGATCTATCAACTTCGTTTTTCGTCGCGATGAATATGGAAGTTGTTCTAGGCTATCTTACGGTCAACGTAGGCTTGCTTAGAGCTAAGGAAGACAAGTGTGCACCACACCTAGTTCATGAAGCTTTCCTAAGTCAAGCTACTAGTCTCAACCCCTCTTAATAGTACGGTCAAAGAAAAAAAGAGAAGCCCTATCTATTTCTAAGTGCCCTTCATCACCTTATGACACTTAGCCTATCATTCTAGGGTCTTCATCATGTCTCCTTGAAATCCGAAACGATATCCATCTTGGGGGCTAAGTGTTGACCATTAATGTCCATTCTTGTTGGTCACTATGGCTAAGCTACGCATAGCCTCTGCAAAACACACGTTAGCCATAATAATCGCTAATTGTCGTTAATCACCGAAACCAACTAGGGCCATGATTCTTCAATCTCCCCCTTTTTTGTGATTGACGACAATAAATTCTCGAGTATGGATAAGAGTTATAGTTTAGAATGTTTGGTGACTTGAAATGGTTGAGCAAGGGTTAGTGGATTTGTAATGAAGCATACTTGCTCACCCAAGCCAAATCACAAACCATGGTACTCATAGATATGAATGTAAAAAGGAGTACCTCATGATATTCCCAAAAGATGTATCAGAGTATAGCGCGGAAGCTCAATTATCATTTAAGCATAGAGATATATCATGAAACATGAGACAACTCACAAGATATATTGGTGATAATCAAAGAGTTTGTCACATCCAACCATATTTCACACAAACATCAACCATAGAGTTCATCACACATATATACAAATGCATAAAAGAAGACATGATGAATGAGTACGGGGAATATAAGCACACAAAGATTCAAATCCCTCCCCCTATCTCTATACTCGACCCTCTCTCCCCCTTTGGCGTCTAGCACCAACACCTAAGCATCTGGGGCTGGAGAAGAGGGTGGAGGAGCTGCAGCCTTGCGATCGAGCATGATGAAGTCCTGAAGATCTGACTCGTCTGACTCAACATCTGCCTTGGCCTCTACAGCTGGGGTGACCTCTGGAGCTGGCACTGAAAGCTCTGGAGCGGTTGTCGAGACTGACTCCCCCTGAGGCTCAGCTGGTGCCTCTGACGGTCCTGCCTCTGTAGTAGCGGGCCTGGAAACCCGACGAGTGAAGACTCAAGGCGTGGGGGAAGGTGTCACTGCTAGTGCAACTAGTGACACTGCTGCTACAAACTCTGCAGGGTGAGTCTGAGGTGGTGAATTGTGGTATAGAAATCACGTCCGGCACGGGGATCTCTCTGAGGTGGAAACCAGGACTGAAAGTCCACGAAGCGAAGTAACTGAACTTGCTTCGCTGTGAGAGCTCGGACCTGATGCCTCACTGGGTCTGGTAGCTGAGGTCCTGGAGGACTAGGTGGTGCACCAGAGCCTCTGGACCGGGTAACTCTGCGGCTCATCAGATCACCAATCGAGGTATGGCCCGCGGCCTCTGTCTGCTCAGTCTCTATGACAGGCTCTGCCTCCTGTGCCTCAGTAGCCTCGGCGGGCTCTGTCTCTAGACGCGTAGGGGACTCACGACGCGCTCCACGGCGAGGTGAGAGCCTCAAACCGGCGTGACGTCCTCCTCGCTCCGCGATCTCTGCGGCCTCGGCCACTGCAAGCGCTGCTGCTGAGTCTGGATCCATGAGTGGCCTCTTGCGCTTCCGTGACACGACCTTTTGCTTGCCCTTTCCCCGATCAGTGGGTGGACGCGGTGGAGGTGGAGGGTCACCACCACTACCGGGGATGGGAACGACATTCTTCGTTCTTGCCATTTATCGAATTTTGCTAACAAACTTCTGACAAACAAATCCTCAAAAGTCACACCCTCAAACTTATTGCCCACTGACAATCAACCACTGACAATCCGTAGAACAACAAATTGCAAGAGTGGCACGCCGGCCCTAGACTGTCCTTTCGAGGCTTTGCCTCGTTCCGTACTCGCGGGCTTTGCCCCGAGTTCTCTGTCACTGACACACTGACCCTCTGATCAACTAACCCTGCTCGTTAGATGGATAGGAGTATAACATATAAGCATATAACTAGGGGTAAGCAATGTCTAGTGAGAAGCATGAATTTAGGTAAGAAAGAATTGAATTACCAACTGCCATACCTACGACACTGACCAAAACAGAGAAAGGGTAAGATCCCCCGGTCAAAGATCCGCAATCCGCAACCTAACAAATCCTTTGCAAAGCCAAAAAACACAGGACAGAGGGGAGTCCTTCGGGAAGCGAAATTGGGCGCTTGCTTTGGCTCTGCGGTGTTAGAAGGCGGTGGTGGCACTAGCACGGCGAGGCAGGGAGGATCTGAGGCATGGCTAAGCTGGGTGCCGGCGTTGGGAGAGGTGGCGGCACAGGGAGGAGTGGTGGCGCAGGGAGGAGTGGCGGCGCAGGGTGGAAGAAGGGCGGCACTGAGCGAGCTTGGTGGCGGCGGCGCAGGGAGAAACGACGGCTGCGGTTAGGGTTAGAACAGGCGGGCGAAGCGGCGTACGGTCGACCGGGAGAAACAGAGGAAGAACGGGGATTTAAAAAAAATTTGCGCCTTAAGTTCGCGACGGACGCTCCGTTGGACTGCGACGGACGCTCGGAGAGCGTCCGACGGCATCGTCCGTCGGGCTTCCAGAACAGGTTTTGAAACGCCCGAGCACATTGACTGCGTCGGACGCTCCGCGACGGACGCTGGGGAGCGTCCGTCGCCCTGTAAGCGGGCAACATTCAATCTCCAGACGATCGCGACGGACGCTGAGGCAATTGACACTGAGCGTCCGTCGGCAACGTCTGACGCCTTTTAAATAGAATTTTTCAAATTTTGTTTTTGTGTCTTTCTCCCAACCAAGTTCCAATCCCAATAAGATCCAAATAACACCTGATTGGACTTGATATGAGAACCATCTCTCAAACTCTCATTTTCAAATAATTTGCCATAGGCTTAGATTTTAGTTTTAGCTCAAAATATTCGAATGGAAGCAACAAGGAGTCATCATATGGCCACAAGAGGGGTATAGAAGTGTCTTGAGCTTGGAATGCTCCCCCTAAGTGGACGAACACAGAGGATGCTCAAACTTAACCGAAAAGGAATGGCAAACAACACATATGCATATGCTATGCAATACGGAATTTGAATCTAGGTTGCTTGCAAGTTTAAACCGCTGTTAAGCTTTGTCACACGCTTTGAGGGCGGTTATCTCAACCGCGTTAGCCAAGCCTATGTGCATTGCCAAATTAAACATGTTATATTACATATGAATGCATGGTTCACACAAACTCATCTTTTAGTGAAGTTAGAGTGATCAAGCACATTCAACTCGCTTCTCAACCTACAAAAGGTTGTTTCATCGAGTGGTTTAGTAAAGATATCCGCCAATTGATCTTCACTCTTAACTCCAACTAGTGTTATGTCTTTCCTAGCCACATGATCTCTAAGAAAGTGATGGTGAATATCTATGTGCTTGGTGCGAGAGTGTTGAACCGGGTTGTTTGCAAGCTTTACGGCGCTTTCATTATCACACAAAAGTGGAACCTCTTTTAAAAACATGTCGTAATCAAGAAGAGTTTGGGCCATGTATAAGATTTGTGCACAACTTGCTCCCATGGCAATGTATTCCGCCTCGGCGGTTGATAATGCCACACTATTTTGCTTCTTTGAGGACCAAGAAACAAGTGATCTTCCTAGCATGTGGCACCCGCCGGAGGTACTCTTCCTATCAACCTTACACCCGGCATAATCCGAATCGGAATAGCCAACTAGTTGGAAGGGAGCTCCTTTGGGATACCAAAGACCCATGCTAGGGGTGTGCCTTAAGTACCTAAGGATTCTTTTAACCGCACAAAGATGCGACTCCTTAGGGTTTGCTTGAAACCTAGCACACATACACACACTAAACATGATATCCGGCCTAGATGCGGTGAGGTAAAGTAAACTACCGATCATAGAACGATAGAGAGTTTGGTCAATCGGTTTACCTCCCTCATCGAGATCGAGATGCCCATTAGTAGGCATTGGGTCTTGATTGGCTTGCAATCCTCCATCTTGAATTTCTTGAGTACATCATAAGTGTACTTTTCTTGAGATATGAAGGTGCCCTCCCTCAATTGCTTCACTTGGAAACCAAGGAAGAAGGTTAGCTCGTCAATCATCGACATCTCGAACTCCTTAGACATCAATGCACCAAATTCCTTGCTATGATCTTGGTTTGTTGACCCAAATATAATGTCATCGACATACACTTGGCAAACAAAGATCTCTCCATCTAGCACCTTAGTGAAGAGTGTGGTATCCACTTTCCCGATCTTGAAGCCCTTCTTGAGTAGGAAGTCCCTTAGCCTCTCATACCAAGCTCTTGGAGCTTGCTTCAATCCATAGAGTGCCTTGGACAACCTATACACATGATTAGGAAAATTTGGGTCTTCAAACCCAGGAGATTGTGAGACAAAAACAAGTTCATTGATGAAACCATTTAGAAAGGCACTCTTCACATCCATTTGAAAAAGTTTCATTTTATGATGTGAAGCATATGCCAAAAGGATACGAAGGGCTTCTAGTCTTGCAATCGGTGCAAAGGTCTCCCCAAAGTCCAAGCCTTCAATTTGGGAGAACCCCTTTGCCACCAATCTTGCCTTGTTTCTCACAACCACGCCTTGATCATCTTGCTTGTTCCTAAACACCCACTTGGTGCCAATGATTCTTGCTCCTTTGGGCCTTTCTACTAGTGTCCATACTTCGTTCCGGGTGAAGTTGTTCAACTCTTCGTGCATGGCATTCACCCAATCCGGATCCGCATGTGCATCCTCCACACTAGATGGTTCAACAAAGGAAACAAAGGAGTGATGTTCAACATAAGAAGCAAGTTTAGATCGAGTTGTTACCCCCCTTGATGGACTCCCTATAATGAGGTCTTGTGGATGAGCTTGAAGCATAGGTGTAGATCTTCTATTAATCACTTGGGGAGGAGGTTGTGGTGCATCAACATCACTAGCTTGAGCCTCGGCTTGATCTTGAGGGATGAAGGTATCTTCTTGTGCTTCCCTCACTTGTTCTTCATCAACTTGAGGCGTGTGAGGTGGAGAGGGTACTTGATTTGCATCATCTTCAACTTCTTCCACCTCTTGTAGGTTGATTGCACCAACGGGCATATTCTTCATAGCCTCCCTCAAGGGTTCATCACCTACATCATCAAGATTTTCATGCTCTTCTTGAGAGCCATTAGTTTCATCAAACTCCAAGTCATATGTTTCTTCAACTAGACCGGAGGCTTTGTTAAATACTCGATATGCCTTGGATTTAAGAGAATAACCAAGTAAGAAACCAATGTCACATCTCCTTTGGAACTTGCCCAAGTGTTGGCGCTTCTTGTAGATATACACTTTGCATCCAAACACTCGGAAAAAGGATATATCCGGTTTCTTCCTATTCACAAGCTCATAGGGGGTCTTCTTGAGAAGCCTTTGGACAAATAGCTGGTTGGCCGCATAGCATGCGGTGTTGATTGCTTCGGCACAAAACTTCTCGGGGGTGTTGTATTCATCAAGCATTGATCTTGCAAGAGTAATAAGTGTTCGGTTCTTCCTCTCTACTACACCATTTTGTTGAGGGGTATAGGTGGCGGACACTTCATGCTTGATCCCAACTTCATCACAATAGTCTTCAATCTTGGTGTTTACAAATTCGGTCCCATTGTCACTTCTTATCTTCTTGATCTTCATATCAAACTCATTTTGGGCTCTAGTTGCAAACTTCTTGAATATTGATTGAGTCTCTCCCCTGTCTTGAAGAAAGAACACCCAAATGTACCTAGAGTAGTCATCAACTACCACCAAACAAAAGAGATTTCCACCAAGGCTAGCATAGGTGGTAGGTCCAAATAGATCCATGTGAAGTAGCTCTAGGACTCTTGAGGTTGACATGAAAGCTTTGGTTGGATGAGTGTTTGCCACTTGCTTGCCGGCTTTACATGCACTACAAAGTTTGTCCTTCTCAAACACAACATCCTTCACACCTCTAACCAACTCCTTCTTGACAAGCTTCTTCAAAGTTGACATTCCCACATGTGCTAATCTTCTATGCCATAGCCAACCCAAAGAACTCTTGGAGAATAGACATGTTTGCAAACTAGCTTCATTTGAGGTGAAGTCCACTAGGTAAAGATTTTTGTGCCGAAAACCTTTGAATATCAATGATGAATCTTCAATCTTGGACACAACTACCTCATTTGGAGTGAAGAGACATTGGAAGCCAAGATCACATAGTTGTCCCACCGATAGCAAGTTGAAGCTCAAAGATTGTACGAGCAAGACATTTGATATTGATTGATCATTTGAGATTGCCACTTTGCCTAGGCCTTGCACTTTGCCTTTTGAATTGTCCCCAAAGGTAATCTTGTCTCGCCCTTCACAATCTTCCTCAAGTGTGGTGAACATCCGGGAGTCACCGATCATATGTTGAGTGCATCCACTATCAATCACCCAATGACTTCCACCGGTCTTGTAGTTCACCTACACACAAGCAACTTGAAGTTAAGCTTGTTGTTTGGGAACCCACACTTGGCGAGGTCCCATAGCCTTGTCCACCAACTCCTTAGCAACCCATAGCACTTTGGGCTTGTTCTTCATCTTAGGACCGAGAAACACAACTTGGGGTCTACCCTTGGAGTCCTTGTTGATGATGAAGTGTGTGTGTATCATGAGCGAAAGGCCTTATGTGCTTGGGCAAGGTCTTGGGAGGTGGAGTCTTGCATAGGGATTCAAAGTGACCCTCTTGACCGTATCCAAAGCACTTCTTGGGCTTGGGCTTTGGTGTGTCATAGTTGTTCCTCATAGCCTTGTTCTTGTAGTAGTTCTTATCTTCTATATTGACCTTGGCCTTCATGATTTGATTCTCTTTGAACCCAATGTTGGACTTGTCGGTCTTCATGATAGTGTTCATCAAGAGCTCACTTTGAAGGTTGTGGCCCTTGGTGAACTTATCCATTCCACTTGCAAGCTTGATCTTCTCAACCTTGAGCTTTGCATTATCCTCTTTGAGAGAGTTAATCAAGGTCATTGCATCATTGTCATCTTGCTTGGCTGACTTGATAGTGAATGGCTTGCTTGCCTTGAGGTTGATTAGCTCTTCCTTGAGCTTGGAGTTTTATTGCCTCATCTTCACATAGTCATCATACTTTTCGGCCTCAACTACCTTCTTGCCCTTGCACTTGGCATTTTGCTCACTAGCAACTTCATCAAGCAAGTCCTCACAAGAAGTAGCTATATGACACTTAACAACCGCGTTAATAGAACCATGTGTAGCAAGATCATTTGTAAGCAATTCGTTAGCTATCACAAGTGTACCATGTTCATTCTTAACTTGGTTGTAGTCATCTTTTAGCAAGTTGTATCTTGTATGGAGCTCTTGTGTTGACCTCTCAAGCTTATCATGTTTCTCATTAGCTTGCTTGAGTGAGGCTTTGAGCTCCCTAGTGCTAGATGAGAGGGATTTGTTCTCAAGCTTCAAATCATCATTAGCACTAGACAAGTCATCAAGTTTAGCATGCAAGTTATCGTTGGCTTTCTCT
The DNA here is from genome assembly GCA_022036555.1 of Microstegium vimineum. Lineage (NCBI taxonomy): Eukaryota > Viridiplantae > Streptophyta > Magnoliopsida > Poales > Poaceae > Microstegium > Microstegium vimineum. The sequence continues at coordinate 31,932,836 of CM039138.1, forward strand.
AGTGATTCACTTTTAGCTTTATACTTCCTAATGAGCTTAGTATATTTTTTGCAAATCACAATTAGCTCGTCATAGGAAGGTGCCTCAAATTCTTCATCACTATCATCACTAGAGTTAGCCTCATCATCACTATCCTCTTTTTGTACCTTTTTGTCACCTTTAGCCATGAGGCATAGGTGTGTAGAGGATGAGCCCAGAGATGATGGAGGAGGTGGCGGTGGAGTAGATGACCCAATCACCAAGGCGGCCATCTTCTCATCTTCACTCTCATCTCCGGATGAGTCACTTGAGTCTTCAATGTCGGTGAGCCAATCACCAACAATGTAGGCTTTGCCATTCTTCTTTTTCTTATGGAAGTTGAAGTTCTTCTTCTTCTTGAATGGCTTGTCATCCTTCTCCTCCTCATCACTTGACTCATCTTTGTTGCCCTTGTTGTACTTGAACTTGTTGTTGACTTTCTTGTTCTTGTACTTGTCTTTCTTCTCTTCGGGGAAAGCATGAGCCAAGTGTCCAAGTTTGCCACAATTGTAGCAATCCATCTTGGAGAGAGGCTTTCTTGAAGAGCTTGTGAAGAATTTCCTCTTCTTTGAGTCAAACTTGACTCCATTCTTGTTTAACTTCTTCAACATCTTAGTTGTTTTCTTCACCATGAGAGCGAGGTCATCATCATCCTCTTCATCACTTGCACTCTCATAAACAATTTGCATCTTGTACTTCTCCGAGGAGGATGCCTTGAGTGCCAAGTCCTTCTTCTCCTCCTTCTCTTTTTCTTTCTTCTTGGAGGAGGAAGAAGAGCCACCATCACCAATCTTCATGTACATCTCATGGGCATTAATCTTGCCCAAAATTTGTGTTGGTGTAGCGGCGGAGAGATCTCCTTGGTGAAGAACCGTGACGATGTGGCCATACTTCTCAATGGGCAAGACACAAAGGATCTTGCGCACCACATCGGCCGGCGCCATTTGGTTGAGACCGAGCTCATTCAATTCTTCTACAATAATGTTAAGACGTGAATACATTTCATTTGTATTTTCATTTGCATGCATGGAAAAAGAATTGAGCTTAGCCATGACCAAGTGATAGCGTTCCTCACGCTCACTCTTTGTGCCTTTGTGAAGAGCACAAATAGTGGTCCATAACTCAAATGCGTCTTTGGCATTACGCACTCGGTTGAAGACATCCTTACTAATGCCACGAAAAAGAATGTTCTTCGCCTTGGCATTGTGCTTATCAAAGTTGAGGTCCTCCGTGAAGAGAGTGCCTCCCTTTGTGGCGGCTTTGAGCACGCCCACGTCAACGGCCTCTAGATAGGCCTACATACGAACTTTCCAATAAGGAAAGTCGTCTCCATCGAACATGGGAGGTGGTCCATCCCCATGGGACATCTTGCTCTAGGCGGTGAAGCCTAATTTAGAGCAAACCTTGCTCTGATACCAATTGAAAGGATCAAGATGCCCAAGAAGGGGGGGGGTGAATTGGGCTCTTTTTAATTTCTAAACAAGAATTAAACCTATAAAGAGCCAATTACCCCCTAGTGCCTATCGCTTGTGTGTCCTAGCTAGAAAGCGGTAGCAAGACAATAGAAAGCAAAAACTTCCTACACAATTCTAGTATGAATTGAAAGACAAGTGCGGAAAGTAATGCGGTAAGAAAGAGCTAGGGAAAGAGATGCTTGACACGGCTACGTTTTGCCGAGGTATCGAGGAGTCGACACTCCCCCCTAGTCCTCGTTGGAGCACCTCGCAAGGTATAGCTCCCCCTCAATCCCGCGCAAGGGATGAGTGCTCTCTACGGGCTGATTCTTCGCCACTCCGACTCGGTGAATCGCCCACAACCGATCACAACATCGATGGAGAAGGGCCGTCGACAATCCTCCGGTGATCACCTTCCTCCGAGCACCACTGGACCGTCTAGGTGATGTCGATCACTAAGAGTAACAAGCTTCGATCTTCGCTTGACTCACTCAAGCTTCACAACTAGAGGATGCACACTTGAACTCTTGGATGAACTAGAGGAGAGGATGGATGGATTCACGAATCACTCTCTCACTCTAGGCTCTTGCTCTCTTCCCAACCTTCTCAACAAACTCAGCAACTCAAATGAGCAAAGGCAAGGTGGGAGAGAAGTGTGAGAAGCTATAAATAGCCCCTCAGAAAACTGCCTCGGGCTGATAACTTAAGTTGGCGACGGACGCTCCGTCGACTAGGCGACGGACGCTCCGTCGCATGCCCCAACGGCTAGTTCTGTTCATAGTTTGGGCGACGGACGCTCCGACGCCCTGCCCAACGGCTAGTTCTGACACGCTTTTCCCAGCGACAGACGCTCCGTCACAGGGGCGACGGACGCTCATCCCAACGTCCGACGCTGCACTCTGGCTCGGGCTGAAAAACACCCTCTCTGGAAGGTCGACGGACGCTCTCCAAGCGTCCGACGCCTGACCGACGGACACCGTCCGTCGGACCCTAAAAAACTTAGCCAAAAAAACATCTCCACTGGAATGTCGACGGACGCTCTGGACTTAACCACCCAACGTCCGACGCCTTTGTCCGACGCGACGGACAGCGTCCGACGCCTCCGTCAGGAGCGTCCGTCGCCCAGAAAACAGATCTATCAACTTCGTTTTTCGTCGCGATGAATATGGAAGTTGTTCTAGGCTATCTTACGGTCAACGTAGGCTTGCTTAGAGCTAAGGAAGACAAGTGTGCACCACACCTAGTTCATGAAGCTTTCCTAAGTCAAGCTACTAGTCTCAACCCCTCTTAATAGTACGGTCAAAGAAAAAAAGAGAAGCCCTATCTATTTCTAAGTGCCCTTCATCACCTTATGACACTTAGCCTATCATTCTAGGGTCTTCATCATGTCTCCTTGAAATCCGAAACGATATCCATCTTGGGGGCTAAGTGTTGACCATTAATGTCCATTCTTGTTGGTCACTATGGCTAAGCTACGCATAGCCTCTGCAAAACACACGTTAGCCATAATAATCGCTAATTGTCGTTAATCACCGAAACCAACTAGGGCCATGATTCTTCACTTGTGTCTACTCAGTCAGTTGTGTATTTGTGGGTGTAGGATCACTTTTGATAAGCAAAAACCTTGAATTAAAGAAGAGGGAAAAAGGTGCAAAAAACTAACTTTTTGTGTAGGCTCTGGAGAAACATATCTAACCAGCTCAGGCTAGTTTGGGCTGATAGATGGAAAACCATCTCTAGTAGTTTTGGCAGACTTAGTGCAATTAATTGTTTTAAACTGCCAATTTTTCTTGATTAGTTTTGGAGAGTCTATTCACCCCTTCTAGACATCGACTTTGTCCTTTTAGGATTCAATAATGATGTTTCATTGTTAGTTCTCCACTCTAGAGCTCATCAAGTGCACACGGATCCATCCCATTGATCATCCAAAACCATGTAAACATAGAGTGGTAACTCCTAGTTCACAATTTGCAAATTTTATGAATTTTACCTTTTGGCCTCTTTGTGAGTTGTTATTGGTAATGCAAGGACTAGGGATGTAATATGGATCTTAGATGAACATTAGAGCTCTAATTCACCAGCATCTAGTCAGAAAAATTTTCTTTCAAATCAATGGAGTTCCACTTGTGAGAGTAAGGATCGCTAGATTGTCTAGAAGGGGTGAATAGCCAATTAAAATTTTCTTCGAGAACACAACATTTGGCACAAGTGATTAGTACAAGAGATATCCATGATAGCCACCACCAACATAGCCTATGCAATTCCATGCAAGTCTCTTAAACAATTCTTGTACTAAGGATTACAACTACTACTAGAGCACTTAATTTACTCGAGGCAAGCTAAACTACTAATGAAGTTACACAGTATAAGCAACTGCTTGAATTATACAACTTGACTAGAATAGCTAAATAAGTAGTTACACAAGCACACAATTGTCTGTGTAAATTCAAGTGTAGAGAAGTCGAACCAACGAGAGCAAGATACATAATGATTTTTCCCTGAGATTTGGTTGCTTGCTGGCAACCTATGACCACGTTGTGGAACCTTACAAGCCCTCAAGATTGTCCCCAACGTGGGTGCTTGTGTAGAAACCGGCTAGTCAACAAGGCACTCCAACAAGGATCGAGAAAATCCACTACAATCTCCGCGATGATGAGCACCAAGTCTCACAATCAATCGATCGGGGCACCCACACAATCACCAAGTGGCGCTCAATGATCCCAATCAGCTCCAACCCGTGTAGGTGGTGACAATCACAAAGAGTAACTAGAAAAGTGCAGCCACCACGCTTCTCTAGCACCACAAGATGCTAATCAACTAAGCAATGCACTAGATCACTCCTTGATCTCCAAATGCAATCTCAAACAAGCCTTAGTGAGTGTGTTCTTTAGCTCAAAGTGTATGCAAGTATTAGCAAAGGTTGCTAAAGTATATTATCTTAAACAGAAGAATTATGTATTCGGAGAGGATTTTTATAACGAATCAAGTAGTGTAATATAATCTAATCAAGATGTTTTTTAATTAATATATTAATTGTGAAAGTTTAAAGATGCTTAATTGAACACAAATCTAATATATTTATAAGCCGAGTATGTAAGTACACCTGTATCGTCGATTCGTCGGTGCTTTGCTGTGGACTGGGGACAAAGTAGGCTAAAAAGCCTTCTTCTAGCTAAGCCTCCAGAGGAAGCAAAGCTGAACCTGAAAGTCCATGTGTGATCCACGGATCAAGTAAGCAGCTGTACCAAAGGTCTTGTGTGCAAAAAAATAACGCATTTTACGTGCACCCCAACTCGTATATAAGATTAATGCTGCCTAGAACTGTGCAGGGCCATCCATTCCAAATCAGCAGAGCACGCACGGCACGGCACATGAGAGACAGGCAGACAGCTCCAAGTCTCACTGTCAAGCGGGCCACACATCAACGCAGGCCCACAAAGCCGTTACTGGAGTTGATGGCCACGTGTCCATCCGTTTGTTTGCACTCACGACGTTTATAAAAGCAGCAGAAGAAGAGTCAGCCCATCTTGCCTGCCCCAAATCAGACTGGTTGAATTCAGTTTCTTCTACGGCCGCCTCGAGCAGCGCGTACCGAGAAAAGAGGCCATGGCGTCCTCTGCCCCCGGCAACAGCAGAGGAGGAAGACAGCTGATCCTACCGGCCGCGGCAGCGGCGGCGGCTGTGGCCGTTATGGTAATAATTGGGGCGGAGCCGGCGGCGGCGTGCTACCCGCGCGTGTTCAGCTTCGGGGACTCGCTGTCCGATACCGGCAACTTCAGATTCTACTACGGCAACAACTCCGGCGAGCCCGCGCTCCGGCAACCCTACGGCGAGACCTTCTTTCGCCGCGCCACGGGGCGCTTCTCCAACGGCCGCCTCGTCCTCGACTTCATCGGTAAACTACATACGCCCATCACTCGATCATTCAATCAAATTAGCCTGCGTGCTACTGGTACGGGTAGTACTGGTTTGAGATTTGGCGTGCGACTGCAGCGGACACGATGGGGCTCCCGTTCGTGCGGCCGTATCTCAGCGGTCGGCGCGCGGAGGACTTCGCGAGCGGTGCCAACTTCGCCGTGGGCGGCGCCACGGCGCTCGGCCCGGACTTCTTCCGCTCCAGGGGTTTCGAGATCGGCGACGGACGGGTGCACCTAGAATTGGAGATGAAATGGTTTCACGACCTGCTTGAGCTCCTCTGTCGCAGCGGCCCCTCCGGTATGGTTGTTCCCTTTTACCTCCTCGAGTCCATCCTCTGCTTTCGACCTGACCTTTCAATTCCACTGCTATTGGGGAGAGAAGAAATTCCAGTGGTAGGTGGGGAAAGTAGCATATAGCAAATGAATACAAAAAAATAAGTTCGATATAAGGTGTTGTGTCCAGGTGTATGGCCATGGAACAAGAAAGGTGCGCGTGCGATGCAAAGGTGTTGATGGGGAATATTTGAATTGTCGAAAGTTATCCTTCGAAATCTAAAGAGAAGAAATAGACGGGTGAATGGTGATATAGGCAAAAATAATTCATCATTGATGGTAGCAGCAATAAATTGAAGATTATGGATTGTATCGGGCCAATGCTAACCGGACAGTCCATTTCAGTCATTGTCAAAAACCTGGACTGAAAGCTCAGTCCATATCGTCAGAAGACGTGACCCAACATTCTTCTGTGCTTCAGATTTTTTTTTCCTTTTTGGCGCCTCAAATCACCATAACACTATCCCCGGAGGTGACAACTTATGATTAGAAATGGGTCATTTTGTCAAATGAACTATTTAGTCTCTGGAGGCATTGTGCTGCAACACAACCAGAAAGAACTGCCTGCTTATTTAACTGTTTAGAATACAGTCACGATCATCAATTACAAAACCACTGACAAATAGAGGAATGTTATTCAACCAAATGCGTCTACTTTCACTCGACACAGCTTGCTGTGCACAATCAATCCACTTCTCTGCTAAGGAAGCTATTAGCCTATTACTACGATAAATCTCACTTGTAACGTGACAAAAAAAATCAATATAACAGTAACTTGCTGGGACTGTCAATGCGTAACTACTAGAAATGTTGTAATTCTGTCACTTCTTTATATATTTTTTTACATTGTAATTTTGCGTGCTAATTCAGAACTCTGTTTATTGCACAGGTTGCTCAGACATGATGAGCCAATCCCTCTTCATGGTTGGAGAAATTGGGGGCAATGACTACAACCTACCTCTCCTCTCCAGAGTGCCGATTGAAAAGATCCGATCATTCACACCAAGTGTCATTGCCAAAATTTCTTCAACGATCACCGTGAGCATCTGTGTCATTTTATCTGTTGTTGCTGCTGAGTGCTGACATAGTATATAGATAGTAATATAACTGATTGGAGTTTGCAGGAATTGATTGGGCTAGGAGCCAAGAATCTGGTAGTTCCTGGGAACCTCCCAATTGGGTGTGTCCCAAAATATCTGTTGATATTCAAGAGTGATGACAAACAAGATTATGAGCCAGAGACAGGTTGCCTCAGGTGGATGAACGAATTTTCAGAGTACCACAATAAGCTTCTCTTGGAGGAGCTGGAGAAGCTGCGCAAGCTTAATCCTGGTGTGACTATTATCTATGCTGACTATTATGGGGCTGCAATGGAAATATTCCATTCCCCTGAACGATTTGGTGAGTTAAGATATATATTTGCCTTTACTTGTCACTAGCATTAAATTTACGGTACAGCTTTGCTTTGTACAGGCCAGAATGGGATGCGATCTATACACACACCGTATGCTATTTTGCATTTGCATGGAGACAGTCATGAACCAAAATGTTTTCCACCATATAGAAGGCTAAGATTTAGCCTATTCACTTTGCCTTTAGTGCTGGTCCTTGGGTTAAAAAACTCCACTACTGGTTTATACCATACTAGAGGAAGCGATTTTTAGGCATTGAACTTATGCACATGTCCCCGATGCATCTTAAGCCACTCACTCATTTTACATGTTTAGGAAAAATTAAAACCATCCTTTTGGAACTCTGTGGAAGTTGATGGTAGGCTTTTTGTCAGTTTTTTTGCTTCTGCTTTTCATAGTAGAATCCAAAGTGGAGCTGGGTGTGAATATCTCCATATCAGACAGAAATACAAAATCTAGCCATGGGGGAAATGAAATTTGGCTGCCAAGTAGAAGCTTATACTTATACAATACCAATAATAAGTGTTATCGAGTTAGATTTCATAAGCTTTCGGAATTACCATTATTTAATAACAGCTTGAATTCGGTAGGTAACACAAGGACACAAGGTGATACAAGATAATATCATTTAGAATCCTCTTCTACTTCTCTTTGGTATCTGAATTGCTATCATTGCCATCATGGTGCACATACATTATGTGCAGTACATATAAACATAACATAACTTAACTTTTCCTAATATATATAGTTTACATTGCCATCACTGTGGTTTAGGTATCGAGGAACCTTTGGTGGCTTGCTGCGGTGGAGAAGGACCCTATGGTGTGTCCCTTTCTACAGCCTGTGGATATGGAGATTACAAAGTGTGTGATAATCCAGACAAATATGGCTCGTGGGATGGTTTCCATCCATCGGAAGCTGCATACAAAGCCATTGCAATGGGCCTTTTGCGAGGGACATACACACAACCATCTATTGCTTCCACCACCAGTTCCTGTCCACAGCTCACTGAGCTCGGCTCTTCTGTTGAATACAAGGTCCTCTACGATTTATAGTTTTGTAGCTACATTTAGTTGTTAGTATTATATTTATATAAATATATATGGTTAGAGATTTAATTTATTTTTTGGATGCATACAATATGGTTAAAGATGTAATGATTTGGACAATTTTGCCTGATTACAGAGCCGCGGTACTGTACTGCACTTCTCGGCTGTGGCCCATGTCATTGGTTGGGTTTTGTTTTACCTTCTCTTTTTCAGTCACAGGTTTTACTCGTCATTATTTACTGTTTCTCTGTAGTTTCAATGCTCTATTATTCCTTTAGTTGTATATGCAGGTGTAGTTTCTAACTTCTGAGCATCCTCCCCTTTGTATAGTGCTAGAATTAGGTATTAAAAGGGGTGATTTTACCATCCATCCATAGAAGGTACCAAAAGGAACCACAAAATTATACTTGGGGTCCCAAAACTCTTGATACCTCCCAATGACTTCAAAATGGACGATTAAAAGGACAGGATTCCATTTCTTGTAAACATAACCATCAGTTCCTTCGATTAACGTGATGCTCACTTGAAAGCTCAGGCCATTACTCAACAAAATCAGCATACAAAGTGCAGTTTGCCGGACAAGTCCTATCTTCATACCCAGAGCTAATTTGGAAAGCATGGACACCGCCAAAATGCAAATTTTTCATAGGCTGCTATTGCAAAACAGGTTGTGGACAGCGGCGCGCCTACAACTACGGGGGTGGAAGAACAATTACTTCTGTGCACTATGCGAAAGAAACTTAGAGACGACACATCACTTATTCTTTGAATGCCCCTACTCCCGACTGGTTTGGCAACTCGTGGCCTCTTGGAATGGCATGCTGGGAAGACAACACAGAGCTTGAAGATTGCTTCAGCCAAGCTTTAATGACAGGAGGTGATGAGGACATCGCTACGCTGGACACGCCTACACCATCACCTTTCCCAAGTTGCAACTCATCTCCAACTCAGCTGCCACGTCGACTTCGAGTCTGTTTCGGAGTCCAGGACCAGCAAGGAGTAAAACGGACGTCCAGGACGCATCTGGACTCCGTTTTCGATGATTCACCCACGGATGGAAAGATAATTTCATAAGGAAACCAATGGCGTTGGTTTGAGGTCTAAATTCCTTCTGAGTCATCGGGAAACGTCGAAACAAGTCAGCGTCCAGAATCTATTCCGGTGCTGCGTCACCCAATTTTGGGCCCATGACCCATGTATCAACTTGGATCCATTAGGGACTCATCCTAGAGTTGTAGGATGACCCCAGACCCTTGTGGTCGTCCTCCCTCCTCCTTATATCCCCTAGAGCCACCACAAACAGATTGAGTTTTGTTTTAGAGTTTAGTTTTCTATCGAAAAACTGAATCGTTCATTGTAAATGTGTCGATTAGTCCTTTTACAGTGATCCAGGGCCCCTCGTTCTTGATCTCCTCCACTGTGTCGATTAGTCCTTTGAAACCGAGTTCTTGAACCCTCTATTGATATTCGCTTCAATCATATTTGCAATTTCAGATTGCGTGTTTATACCTTCTTGCTTGTGTTCTTCGATTCGCTTGCAGGAAAAGCCTTATTGGCGAGGTCAATCAAGTTGTGCTTGGTTGATAACCAACGGAGCAGTGGTGTAACGGTTGGAGGGTTCGAATCATGACTGAGTTGAAGCCGAATCGCCAACGTCGAGACCTCCATCAATCGAATTTATCGGTTACCTCACGGAAGATCGGGCCACTCCTCATCAATTGGTATCAGAGATTTAGGTTTACCGCGAGGTATACTCTCGTTTGCCTTAGCTTCATATTTGTTCATTACCTAGAGTCCACAAAAATCCTACAAAAAAATTTCAATTTCCGTTGTCCTATCCCCTTTGTGGCTTACAATTTCGTTTTCAGATTTGCTTTGTTGAGTTTGTATCCATGGTTGAGTCTAGTTGCTGGTTTAGATTGTGTTCGTCGTCGTAGTTCAACCGCACCGTTGTTGTTCTTTGTTTCCGCCGCTATCCCATCCACCGTTGCCAAACAACAAGTCGAAGCCACCACATCACTCGACTTACCACCGCTAGCCGCCTTGTGTGATCTCTCGCCGCCGCACAAACCCTAGATAGGTTGCCAACCGCTGTTTTTTTCGCCTGCATCGCAACCCTCCTTACATCATCTGACGAATATCTACTGCTTTTTAGTCACACAGACGTTAATCTTGTGATCGGTGTTGGAGTTTAGGGACGTTTTACCCTAACTGCCGCCGCCGCCGTCGTCGTTGTGTTGTGCCTTCCGGAAAACATAACTTGACATACCTTTGGTAAAACAGGCATAACTTTTCGCTCGTTTATCAGAAAAATCTGAGAAAAATTGTGGAGCTTCTTGACACCATTTGGAGCCGACCCAAACTCATCTTTGGTATGTTTGGTTTTGCCAAAATTGCCAAAAAAAAATCGGGAAAATAAAGAAAAAAATTGTGAAAGCTTTGCACGCTTTTTAGAGAACTTGCGAATTTTCTGTAGACCACATCCCACCTCAGTTGAAGGTGTCAATTTTTGTGGTTACATCTCTTGTGATCCTTGTTCAGAAAAAAAAATAGTGAAAAAATAAAAAAGTTTTGATTCCTACTAGTGTCTTTTGGGAAAATCCGAGGAAATTCAGCAAAAAGGAAAAATCCGGACTAGTTGCTTGTTCTGTGAGTTCCTTCCATCGTCTTTTGTTTCATCTTGTTGCGCTGCGTCTAGACACGTCTTAGCCAGCAATTGTGATTTGTACTTTGGATACTTATTGAACTTAGCTAAATCTGTATTCGTTATTTGCTAATCCTTGCTACTCATAGTGTGCCCTCCCAAAGCTCTATATATACTTCTGTCAGCACAGGTTCATCTTGCAACTGTTACCATGCTCAACAACCGATTGCTTCGCCAATTTGGTCTTGCTACTGTTAGGATTTGGTAAGAACACTTGCAAGACGGTGGTAAGCCGCTTGTGATTTTGCATTCCACTTTCACCACCACCACCACCACCACTTGGTTCCTTTTAGTTGTTAGGGATAATATTTTGGTGTTGTCTTTTTCTATCTTCTAACCATGTTAGGATCTCCGACGGATTTCAATGAGTGTGTGTCCAAGGGCGAGCTTACAACGTTCATCAATGAACAACGTAATCTTATGAACGAGCTGACGCGTAACGTGAACAATCTGGTCACCCGCATTGAGCAGGTTGAACAACGTCGACCACCTCATCGTGATAATGATGAAGATGCGGATGTTTTTGATGATAGAGATGCGGATGCTGACGGTGATGCATGCAACCGTCGCCGCTACAACTTCAATCGTCGTGGTATGACAAGTAATAATCATGGTAATAATGATCCTTTTGCTAAAATTAAATTTAGCCTACCTCTTTTTGCTAGTAATATTGATCCTGAAGCATACTTAGATTGGGAACTTGCTGTTCAACAAAAATTTGATTCTCATAATGTACCTGCAGAGCATAGAGTTAGACTTGCTACTAGTGAGTTTACTAATTTTGCTTTATTCTGGTGGAGTGATCTTTGCAATGCTGGTAATGCTGCTGCTGTGCCTCAAACTTGGAATGTTTTAAAGCAACGTATGAAATCTCGTTTTGTTCCTCCTTATTACCAACGTGATTTATGCTTGAAACTGCAAACTTTAAAACAAGGTGATAAAGGTATAGAAGAATACTATCAAGAATTGCTTATTGGTTTAGCATGTTGTGGTATAACTGAAAATGATAATGATGCTAGTGCTAGATTCTTTGGTGGTTTAAACAATGATATACAGAACATTCTTGATTACAAAGAATGACGCAATTTTTTCCAATTGTATCATCTTGCTATTGAGGCCGAACGCGAAGTACAGGGACGCACACAACAACAACAACCTTTCAGGTCTAACACTGGACGGAATTTTCAGCAGCGTTTCGAACCGGAGATGCCCAAGACTACACCTCCATTTTCTTCCTTGGTAAGTCAATTATCTAATGTGCAGTTTCCACAGCCAAAGAAAGATGTCACTCCGGGTGTTTCTACTAGCTCCGCCTCCTCTAAAATCATTTGCCACCGATACAAAGGCATGGGACATGTCATGAAGGAGTGCCCCAGTCGTCGTGCTTTTATTGCTACTGAGGATGGATATGTAAGTGCTAGTGATGTTGAAGATGATTTAGCTCTTGTTGCTAACGTTGCTGCAGATTCCACCGAGGGCGATCAAGACGAGGAGACAATTGATTTAGTGGCTGCCGACGCAGGCTATCCTAGCCTTCTTGTGCAGCGTGTGCTGAGTTCACGTGTGGGACATGAAGAAGAGATGAACATCCAGCGCCACAACTTGTTCCACATGTATCTCATTGTGTAGGGTTGTCGTGTTCTCACCATCATTGATAGCGGGAGTTGCAACAACTTGGTGAGTTCAGATTTGATTGAGAAGCTTGGCTTAACCACCCGACAACATTCGCATCCATATAAACTTCAATGGTTCAATAATAGTGGACAGACGAAGGTAACTAAATCAGCCCGTATTAGCTTTTTCACAGGCTCGTATCATGATACTGTGATTTTGATGTTGTACCTATGCAAGCTTGTTCAATTTTGTTAGAACGTCCATGGAAATTTGATAATGATACTTTACACCATGGTAGAACTAATAAATACACTTTCATGCATAAGGACAAGAAAATTACTTTGCTGCCTTTGTCTCCTACGGATATTGTTAAACATGCTAAAGAGATTAAAAATAAACCTCCGCAAAACATTGATAAAAATGGGATTAAGTTACCATGAGATGTTTTTCTTGCTACAACTTCTGCTACCGTTGAGTTATGTGATAATTCTGATGCACCATGTCATACTATGTTTTGTCAACCTATTATGTCTTGTGCATTGCCTGTTGTAACTAACGTTTTGCAGGAGTTCGTTGATGGGATGGAGTCGAGGACGACTCCAATTCTAGAAGGAGGGGATGATGAGGATACCGCCACGTTGGAGTCGATGACGACTCCAATTCAATAAGGGGAGGATGAGGAGGACATCGCTACGCTGGACACGCCTACACCATCACCTTTCCCAAGTTGCAACTCATCTCCAACTCAGCTGTCACGTCGACTTCGAGTCTGTTTCGGAGTCCAAGACCAGCAAGGAGTAAAACGGACGCCCAGAACGCATCTGGACTCCGTTTTCGTTGATTCACCCACGGATGGAAATATAATTTCATAAGGAAACCAATGACATTGGTTTGAGGTCTAAATTCCTTCTGAGTCATCGGGAAACGTCGAAACAAGTCAGCGTCCAGAATCTGTTCCGGTGTTGCGTCACCCAATTTTAGGCCCATGGCCCATGTATCAACTTGGGTCCATTAGGGACTCATCCTAGGATTGTAGGACGACCCCAAACCCTTGTGGTCATCCTCCCTCCTCCTTATATCACCCTAGAGCCGCCACAAACAGATTGAGTTTTGTTTTAGAGTTTAGTTTTCCATCGAGAAACTGAATCGTTCATTGTAAATGTGTCGATTAGTCCTTTTACAGTGATCCAGGGCCCCTCGTTCTTGATCTCCTCCACTGTGTCGATTAGTCCTTTGGAACCGAGTTCTTGAACCCTCTATTGATATTCGCTTCAATCATATTTGCAATTTCAGATTGCCTGTTTATACCTTCTTGCTTGTGTTCTTCGATTCGCTTGCAGGAAAAGCCTTATTGGCGAGGTCAATCAAGTTGTGCTTGGTTGATAACCAACGGAGCAGTGGTGTAACGGTTGCAGGGTTCGAATCGTGACTGAGTTGAAGCCGGATCACCAACGTCGAGACCTCCATCAATCGAATTTATCGGTTACCTCACGGAAGATCGGACCACTCCTCATCAGGAGGGAAGAAAGAACACACTATGACGATTCTGAGTTCTGGCACTTTGGAACATTTGGAACCGAAGGAATGCGGATGTCTTCAGGGGCGATCAGAAGACGGCGCACACTTTGCTAGCGGAAATAAAAGATATGGCAAACAATTGGTCAATGGCGGGATGCAAAGCCCTCAGGCCCCTCATGGTTGCTAATATAGTTAGTGAGTAATTAGTTTTGAACCTAGACCCCGCATAGCCTAGGCTGTGTAGGGGAGTGCCGCTCGCGCATGTAAACGGATGATATGCTTCTTCTACTTATTTAATCAAAGTCGGGCAACCGGATCTTTCAAAAAAAAAAATTAAAGTGATGCTTAGCTGAACTTCTGCAATATCAGGAAGTAAACAGCTTTGTAGTATTTCAGAATCTTCTGATGTGCCTGTCTTTCCCTTGGCAACTCCTTTATTTTGTGCTCAATCGCGCAATGAGCAATTTCTGTTCACGGTTATGATCCTCTCGCAGATCTAATGGTTGGAAATGAAGAACTCACATAGGCCACCACCCTGAATCGGCGATCACACACTAACTTAACAAAACCAGCCAAGGAGGGGGCTTCCCCTGTATGTTCCCGTTTACTCATGTGATGGTACTACATAGTACTGCAACTATCAACAAATTACCAACAAAGAGAACAGGTACAAGAATGAAGAAACTTATACCCAATTTTTTTTATGGATGGGCCAGAATAATATCAAATCCTAGCTCAGTGCCTAAAACAGGCCAAAATCAAGGCGATTGTTTAAAAAGGATTCTAAGTAAAGAAGGATCGTAACTTGTGGTTGACTTCCGGATTGTGCCTGTGAGGCTGTGACAAATGCACACCACATATCCTCTATTTCACTCTGCATTGTTTCTTTTCTTTGCATCTATAATTTTTAGGTATCTACAAATTATAATTTATATGGACTACTTATTTAGCCATTCTTTTCTTTACGTTCTTGGAGACCAAACATTTAACGTCTCATAGTTTTTATTAATTTTTTTCCTAAGCAATTGTGTTTTCTATGGAATCTGTATTTAGGTTTTTCTTTCCAAGTCATATGTAAATCAAATTTTATTTTATTAATTTATGTATTATTTTGAATTTATTGCTATTAATTATAATAACTTCCAATAAGCACGGAACTATTGAAACCGTTAATAAATCAATAAAAAACTAAAGTATTTTTTCTATTCCTCTTTTAACCTCGCAACTATATTAGGCCTGAACTTTTTAATTTTAATGACGTAGGTTCTTTTCTTTTACAATTGGTCTCATAACTATATTAGGCATGCATGGTCGCATGGACTCCTTTATAATTTAAGTCATTGTAGATACATGATATCTACTAACAATTTTTTAAGCCTGCCGCCAGTAGTTTTAAAAGAACCACACCATTGTAGAAATGTGTTTGCACTAGTGGTTTTCTTGACCTCGCACCAATACTTTCTTTGAGCTTTAAATGATCTAAACGAAAGTTGCATTACTTAAAAAGATCTATAATTCTGTATAGTTGATTACTTTCTATTTGAAATATTTTTGGGCTAAAAAATTATGTTTTAATATTAATGATTTTGAAATTCATATTTTAATTTTTTTTCCAAATGGGCTCGGATGAAAAATGACCTAAATTGAAGCTGTATTACTAAAAGAGATCTAAAATTTTTCGGTTCAATTTTTTTCGTTTCAATTCACTTAGGGTCTCAAATATGTACTACAATATTTACTAGAGTGAATAGAAATGTACGTGCTATTTAATCATAACAGACTTTGAGGTGTTATGGTTAAGAAAGAAACATGTAGGTTGTGGGTTTGATTCTAGACAACCACATGCGTGTACAAAGGGGATATTTATTTTTGTTATTTTAGGTCCGATTTGTAAATTTTGGGAAATATTTACAGTGGTGATCTGTATATAATAAGTATGCTGTTAGTATTAATCGATTTGCCTTGATGGTTCTTTAAGGAAATCGCTGGTGCAAATATTTACATGAGTTTTATTCTAAAGTGATGTCAGTGGAATGCACTAATTTTCACTTGCCTTTCACACTAGCAGTTCGAAAAAATATCAGTACAAACTGAAAAAATACCGCCACTAGAAACCTTTTTTTTGTACCGGTGCTCCATATAATTCATAGAATATCTTCTTAATACTCCATCTATCGTTGTAAGAATAGATTCCTAGAATTATGTTTAAGTCATTTTTGTTTTTGAAATTTGGACTGAATTTCTACAAGAAAACATTATCAAATTAGCAACATTAGATTTACCATAAAATATATTTTCACATGGTACTCATTTTATATTATAGATGTTGTTATTTTTTTCTATAAAGTTTGACTGACACGAATTTTAGAAATTAATTTATTTAGGCACAGAGGAAGTAGTTTCCAAAAAAAGAGAATATATCTTCTTAATAGGGAACACTCATAAATCGTGACTATGCATTTATTGGGCAGGCAAATTCCATTTGTTAAGCAGTAGTACATTGGGTATTCAAATTAAAAGTGTACTTGGGCTTTGGGGTTGACTAATTAAGTAAGGCAAAGTATCAAACAATCCCCATCTACGGGCGACGGTTAATTAGTATCCAAATGTGCTTTCAAGTATATATTAATTTATTTACTATATGCAGGCACATTCATTTTTGGTAAGACCATAATTTCACAAGAAATGTTAGTATTAACTATCACTAAGATATACCATGATAGTCAGTTCTTTTTATAAGGCGCATTAAGATTCCGGGAATTCTTTAGGGCAACTCCAACACTTTGGTATTTAAACTTGACATATCTAAATTTGCCAAAAAAAACTAAAAAAATAGTGGTCAACAGTTTGACATTTGAGCTTGGCATTTTTGTCAAAGTTGCAAATAAGAGCCCGCACTTGACAATTTGAAGAACTTAAAAAGGGGGAGGTAATTTTTTTTCCTTCTTTTTTTCACAGCTTAACACTAGGCGGCGCCCTTTTTTTTGTTTCTTTTTTTCCTTCCTTTTTTTCACGGTGGAAGGCGACGACTTTTTTTTCCTTCCTTTTTTCCCGTTTTTGCCAAGTCATTATGGAGAACTGTTGGAGATTACATATTTTTTGCTTTGGCATATCTATTTCAGAGTTGGCAAATTCTATATTTTGCCAAACTAAAATTGTCAAACTGTTGGAGTTGCTCTTGCAAGCACACTTTAATTTGACCACCACATATTTACATCATAAATTGTTACTTTGAAATCAGTATGAACTAAGATATATACTCCTACGTGGAATGTGGAATCTATTGATATTACTTTGATGTAACTAATAACTATGCATACAATTTGAGTAATTGTCGTAGTTTAAAATTTACGGAGTTTGACCTTTTTCAGATCATATACGCTATGTATTTTTCAGATTTAGAAGTACGTAAGGCAACAGTTCAAACAATGCCCTCGAAATGTATCTTGAGCATATCTCTCCAGACCATTCCCATATTTTTATTGCTGGGGTGACTTTATTGCATTCCTTTATTATACATTGGGCCATCCTCGATCACGTACGCCTTCTAGTATAAATTGCTGGTAGGAGGAGCTCAATCTGGAACACAGCACAAGAATATAAACTCGTCCTCAGTTCTTTCGCCGTCCCCTCCCTGCATGCCTAGATAAACTGCACGATTGTCGTAGTTGCTAGTGTTCAAGATCAAGAAGAAGAAGAAGAAGAAGAAGAAGAAGAAGAAGAAGAAGAAGAAGAAGAAGAAGAAGAAGAGATGCAGGGTGCCACCATCCTCCTCGTTTCCGTTATCCTCCTGCTCAACTCCCCGGTGGGCTTGTGCGGCTGTTTCAAGCGCATCTTTAGCTTCGGCGACTCCATCATTGACACCGGCAACTTCGTGAGCACAGTCTCTTCCACCCCGATAAAGGAGCTCCCATATGGCATGACCTACTTCAACCGCTCCACCGGCCGTGTCTGCGACGGCCGTGTCATAATCGATTTCTACGGTGAGTACTCATGAAAACTCGTGTGTGATGCATTGGCTGCATGCATGTGCACTGTTGACCTCGCTGTGTTCATTGTGTACACAAATGTGCATGTGTCGTCGTCGTCTGCATCACAGCGCAAGCTCTCGGTCTGCCGCTGGTGCCGCCGAGCATACCGGAGGAGGGAACCTCCGCGTTCCCCACCGGCGCCAACTTCGCCGTGCTTGCGGCCACAGGGCTGTCGCCCGACTACTACAAGACCACCTACAACTTCAGCATGCCGTCGCCATCCCACCTGGACATGCAGCTCCAGTCCTTCAAGAATGTGCTTGCGCGGATCGCACCGGGAGACGGTACGTAGTAATTGTAAATAAGCACAAATTTATTGTTAATTAGCTTGGTGGCGTTTGTGGTCACATCGATCATCATTTTGCATGCATTGCATGTAGACGCCACGAAGAGCGTCCTCGGCGAGTCCCTGGTGGTCATGGGCGAGATCGGCGGCAACGACTACAACTTCTGGTTCTTCGCGCGCAACTCCCGTGACACGCCGAGCCAGTACATGCCGGAGGTCGTCGGCCGCATCGGCACCGCCGTCCAGGACGTGATCAACCTCGGCGCCAAGACGGTGCTCGTCCCGGGCAACTTCCCCATCGGCTGCGTGCCGCAGTACCTGTCCTTGTTCCAGAGCAACGCCGCCTCCGACTACGACCAGTACGGCTGCCTCGTGTGGTTCAACGAATTCTCCAAGAAGCACAACCAGCTGCTGCAGCAGGAGGTGGCTCGCCTCCGGTCGCAGAACCCCGGCGTTCAGATCATCTACGCGGACTACTTCGGCGCCGCCTTGCAGTTCGTCCAGAACCCCAAGAACTACGGTAATTATATTATATGACGATACTAATAAAGAATATCATCGAATGTCTCTTCGGAGATATTCTTTATTACTAGTAACAATCATGTCGTCCTGCGCCAGAGAGATAGTAATAAGTTGCTTGTGTGAATATAATGATCTGTTTTTCTCTTTTTGTCTTCGATCTGCATGCATGGGCGTTTGATGACAGGTATCGATGATCCTCTGGTCGCGTGCTGCGCCGGCGACGGCCGGTACCACACGGGCAAAGGGTGCGACAAGGATGCCAAGGTCTGGGGCAACCCGGGCGCATTCGCTAGCTGGGACGGCATGCACATGACGGAGAAAGCGTACAGTATCATCGCCGATGGGGTGCTAAATGGCCCGTTCGCGGACACACCGTTGCTCAAGACCTGCTAAGCTAGCTATTTAGAATTCTTATTATAGCTCACGATAGTAGGATCGGTAAGGATCTTTACGGACGGAATATATATATATATATATATATATATATATATATATATATATATATATATATATATACTCCGATAAATATATCTTTGTCCTATATATGTATGATCCTATATATCTTGCCAATAAAATGGTTCCAGTCCTGACCCTTCCACATTTTGTGTAGAGTATTATTATTAACCAACGAGGTGGTTATAGAAAATATGGATAAGTAATTTCTATGAGAATCCATTCACACAATGTGTCTAAACATATTAACAATTCATATACTCTCTCTCTCTCTCTCTCTCTCCGTTTTAGAATGACAAGTATATTATTGTGTACGTGAAAATAGTCTTTATGAACTTTGACCAACAAATATTTTAATTATATACTTACATTTCTAACATAACACGAATAATCGATCAATAAATATGTAGATAATTTAGCGAATGATATCATATTATAAGAGAATTAAGAATCAATATCTAGTTTGTATGAAATTTCTCTTCATCAAAATATATGGAGGGACTACATTATAGTTATGTAGCAATGGAGTATATGTCATCAGATAGTGAATTTTCTAGACTCAGGACATCTCCAAGAACTTTCCAAATCCACTCTCAATCTAGATTTTTTGGCAAAATTGATAAAAAAAATGCTCCCCAACAACTCTATCTTAACTCCCAATATTTTCGCATTTGGAAAATTCGATACAATCAAGTAGAAATAAACACACCCACTTATCAATCGGTTCATCTAGAGGTGGAACAGTAGAAGGATGTTGGGAAGAATAGGAGTAGGACTAGATTCGGCGTATGATGCGGCGGTGAAGACTGACAATGTGTTCACCATCACATCATACACGCTGGGCTGACGATGAAAATCGTTTATCACCGCCGGTAGGCACATACAAGAACAAGAGACCCCCTCAAGCTATGGACCGGTTGTGAAAGTCTCAACGGTGATTAAACTACCAGCCCTATAAAATCATAAAACCTTAAACCCTAAATCCTGCACAAGAAAGTATAAAAGTAGTTGGGATAATTTAGAAATGGTTCAATGTTCCTGATCCAAAATTGTCTTCTATATTTTAGGAGCGGGATTTTGAAAACTATTGGAGGAACCCAACAAATATACTCACCATTTTTAGCCACTTGAGAAACTTGATTAACCAATTATTTTTGAGAAACTATTGGAAATGCTCTTAGACTTATATAATATATATTTTGTCACATATAGTATTATTTGTGCCGGAACGAGTCAATTAATATAGGAACAACTCATCAAATTCATCGTTTGAACAAGTGGTTTATGAAGAAAATTAATTGTGAGTCCCACAACTTATGATTCAGATGGATTTAGTATCTACATAGGGTATACATGTGCACCATTAGTATAGTTTTCTTAAGCTCACTCTGAAATGTAACTTGATAGTGTAATTATTTAGTATTTATAGATATTCATCCTACTTGATGTACCTTGCTTGGTTTCATCTATGACTGTATTTAATATTAGCTACAATAGAAAATAACTTCTTTCATACAACCACGACCTACAGTTGTCGTTGAAAAAGTTACAACAAGCAGGACCTTAAGGCTTGGTTGAAATTAAAGGAGTTTGATTTAAGACAACTAAATGACCTAATTTTATAAACACAAGTTATACATATGATTCTTTTGATATGCTTAGATGTGAGCTCATTCGAACAGTTTATACTATAGAAGTTTGTGATGCATTGTATAAAGAATTACCGATAACGTGTTATGGAAACTCTCTTAGTACACTATGGTTAACAAACCAAAAGCAATGACACTGACAATTCACTTTAAGTTATATTAATAATCTATAATAATAGATATCATAAGTTATTACTTTAAATAAGTTTATACATTTTGACTAAAACATTATGTCATATCAATACTGCTAATTTAGTTTAAACACTATGTTTTACAAAACAATGCTACATACTACACATAATTTTGTGAAATAACAAATTCAACATGTTGCAAGTTGAAATAACTATTTATGAAATTATAAGAACCAAGAGGGTATAACATACAACTTATACAATAATAAATTATTAACATTTATTAATAAATATACAATAAGAACTAGAGTTTTAACTTATAAAAAATTGCAACAACTCGATTATAAGTTTCAAACTACACTATAGATTTATGATGTTATAGAAAGGGATGCAACAAGAACTTCAATATTGTAAGCTTATGTTTCAACTAAATCCATAACTAGTGATCCCAAATGAAGCCTCTATGTTAATCGCCACGAGAACCATTAGAAAAAA
Organism: Microstegium vimineum; assembly: GCA_022036555.1. Taxonomy (NCBI): domain Eukaryota; kingdom Viridiplantae; phylum Streptophyta; class Magnoliopsida; order Poales; family Poaceae; genus Microstegium; species Microstegium vimineum. Next base: position 31,954,422 of record CM039138.1, read on the forward strand.
TAAAAAACATTTGGTCATCAATTCTTTAGACTCCAACCACCATTAATAATAATAACAACCATTTGATCTATTCTATTTTCTAAATAATTACCTACTTCTATGATTGTGTAAATGAACATAAGATAACCCATCGATGTATATTAAAATATCAACATGTGCCATTAAGAAACATGATCTCAAGTAAACTTCAATTTTCATCTAATTACCCACATGTTATTATGATAGATAAATATTTATGATATTATTTGAAAACCTAAAATATCCCCTAATATGCATATAAATTAACAACGTCGTCCATTACAAAAAAGTTTAAATAACCATAAATTATACATGTTTTTGTGTCATCTACTTCTATTAATATTTGATAAAAGTACAAATATATGTTGTGTATCATGCAAACCACTTATACAAATTATACATGCCTTATGTTTCAGCAATCTTGAAAATATTTTTCTTAACGACTCATTTACTAATGATACTAACAAAGTACTTACAAATTTTAATAGCCATTATGTATAATTTTGTATGAGTTATTACTATAGATAAATTTATAAATTTAACTAAGTTGTTTGACATATCTATATTGGTAGAATAGCCATCACTATGATAAGAAAATCCATAACTAAATCCAAACATCATAAGAAGTGAAGAAAGTGTAGACCAAGAGTAGTTATATCTTCTTAGCCTTTAAAATTCCTTTGAAATAAATAGTCGTTAAGTCATTATGAGGCTTACTATCCCCTTGATATTAGTTGTTATGCTAACCATCTTATATCTTCCTTCAAGCTCTACCATGAATCTTAAGCAACATAGTGTAAGTTTAAATGACTATTTGAAGCCATCGTAACATTTAAGAGTTTTATTCAACAAACAAAAGTCCTTATTTTCAAAAAGTACAAAAACAGTGTTATAGAAGATACAATAAGAACACAAATTTTAACTTAAATAAAAAATAATAGCAATCAATAATACTAATAATTGAAAATAAAAAAAATAGTGACATCATAATATACGAGTTGCAACAAGCTAAGAGCCACCAAAGGTTAAGCTAAGGTTTAAAATTATATCAAAGATGAACTATGGATATGAATGGAAAACATATTGGTCAACAATTGATATGTTTGTCAACTTACAATTTAGTATAAATTAGTCAGATGCACTTAAATAATGACTAATGCTTAGGTCTTCTAAGATTATTATAGCCCTAGGATAGCATGGGTTGATGGACTAGCGTGAAGGTTAATGTGGAAGTTCCAGAAGTATCTCATTTAGTAAATATAAGATATTGCATGTTTCAAATCTATCCATAGTATATCCCACTCCAAAAGAAAGGACGCCATATAGCATATCTTGTTAAATCTTTCAGAATACTTGAGTCTTCTTCGATTCTTTTTAAGATTTAATTTACTTTTCTTAAAAAAGGATTCAGTCATTTAATTTTAGCGAGACGCACTAAGATATACTACTAGCTAGATACCTACTACGGAGTACGTGTGACATTGTCACTGCTCAAGAGACTTCTATAAAAGGTGGTCCAACGAAGTCATCTGGAGAACCTTCAGAACGAGCGAGAGAAGGACCAGTACTGTTCAGAGATGATGGATTTCAGTTGGCAACACCGTTCCAACATCTCCCTGCGCATCTTCCTCATCTCCGTTGTCCTCCTGCTCAACGCTCCCACGGGGCGTTGCGGCTGCTACAAGCGCATCTTCAGCTTCGGCGACTCCCTCATCGACACCGGCAACTTCGCGCGCAGCGGCCCTATAATGGAGTACCCATTTGGCATGACCTACTTCCACCACCCCACCGGCCGCATCAGCGATGGCCGCGTCCTCATCGATTTCTACGGTGATATATATAACAGACTGTGCATATATACGTGATGAACACAATGCCAATGCGTGTTAATCCTCACCCACTGCACGCTGACCTATACCACCATGCATGCGTTCTTTCAGCTGAAGCGTTCCAGCTGCCGCTGATTCCACCAAATCTGCCGCAGAAGGACACGGGGCTGTTCCCGGCTGGCGCTAACTTCGCTGTGTTTGGCTCCACGGCGATGCCCCCCGAGTACTTCCGCAGGTGGAACCACGACGTAAGCTGGGCCTGTTGCCTGCGCGTGCAGATGGGATGGTTCAAAGAAATGATGCAACGAATTGCTCCCTCGGATGGTAAGTATCCTGTTCGGTTGGTCATTTTAGTAGCTGATAAGCCGGCTGGTGCTATTTCTGGTTGTTTTATTGTAAGAGAAAAAAATTCTATTGCCCGTAACCCGTACCATGCATCCGTTCAGGTGTCCAATCGATTGATTGATTTTCCATTCGCACAAACTAATCGTGCATTCCGTCAGGCGCCAAGAGGCAGATCCTGAGCGAGTCTCTCATCGTGCTGGGCGAGATCGGTGGCAACGACTACAACTTTTGGTTCGCCGCCCGTAGGCCTCGCGAGCAAGCCAGCCAGTTGCTTCTTGCACTTCATTCGTCCCATCGCAGACATCGTCGCGACAATTGGCTCTGCTGCCAAGGTGCCGCCTGTTGCTTCTTGCACTTCATTCGTCCCATCGCCGCCGTCGTCAGTCGTCGTCCTACAAATTAAATCCTGATCAGATCGAGTGCGCATTTGCTAATTTTCCAGTCATTTTAACGGACGGAACTTGCACTGCAACATGCGTGCATTTTTTTGCAGGAGCTCATCGGCATGGGCGCGAAGGCGATCGTGATCCCGAACAACTTCCCCGTCGGGTGCACACCGGCGTACCTGAGCGGCACAAGAGCAACAACCGCGCGGACTACGACGAGCACGGGTGCCTCCGGTGGTTCAACGATTTCTCCCGGCGGCATAACCAGGCGCTGCGCGACGAGGTGGGCCGGCTCAGGGCGCAGCACCGCGACGTGAAGCTCATCTACGCCGACTACTATGGTGCCGCCATGGAGTTCGTCAGGGACCCGCACAGATTTGGCATCGGTGACCCCCTCACGGCGTGCTGCGGTGGCGACGACCAGCCGTACCACGTCAACAGACCGTGCAACAAAATGGCCAAGCTCTGGGGCAACCCGAGCGGCTTCGCCGGCTGGGACGGCATGCACATGACGGAGAAGGCGTACGATGTCATCTCCCACGGAGTGCTCAACGGGCCGTTCGCCGACCCACCATTACTGAGGAGCTGTTAGTTTTTTGGTGGTAACGGTGAAAGAGGATATATTGGTTCGTTAATTGTCTCACATGAGGAGAGCATAGAGCATCTCCAAGAGTTTATTTTTTAAAAAAAAAACTCATGTTCTATATAATCATTTAGAAATTATTTGAATAAAAATCATTCTCTATATCTTTTGACCCTCCAATAGTTTCTCTATATCTTATAGACACTATAGAATCATCCCTTCTCTTCATCTTTGCCTAGTGAAATATTCAGAATAGAGAAAGATTGTGTTTGATGATATAATCAAAGAAATTGTCAGAAAGTATTGTTTTCACTAAAAATATTTCCTTATTTCTATCTGTTAGGAAAGATATAAAGATACTCTTAGAGTTTCTCTTAGAGCACCCAAATATCTTATCGAAACTCTTATTATACGAGATAAAGGTGTGGTAACAAATCTGTTTTAAAGGAAAAGACCCCTACTTAAAACTAGGATTCACCTCTTTGACCTTGTACTCGGCTTCCTCCTTGTTTCTCCTCCTTAAAGCCTCCTCTTGCGAGGAAGGAACTTCTCCTTGCTCAACCCCTAGAAAGGTTGGGGATGATCTTGATGATCGATCTCCTCGCCCTTGCTTGATGCTCCTCTTCCTTGTTACATTCTTTCGGCTTGAGAGATGATCAAAGGGATGGTTGAAGCAAGAGCTAGAGAGAGAGAGAGAGTGTGTGTGGGGGGGGGGGGAAGAAGAGAGTGAGTGAAAGAGAGAAAGATAGGTAGCTTGTGGTGGTGTTTGGGTCATGGAGAGCTGCTAGGTATGACTTACAAATGGGGCTAAGGGTGATTAGAGCTTGACAGCTCAAAATCCATGCATGGATGGACCTATAATTTTTGCTATACAAGTTTCAAATGTGAACTTTAGTGAAAACTATGATCATGATGCACATGCTAAACTGAAATGCACAAATGTAGCTGCCAAGTCATAAGTCTACTCAATATAAAACAACTCACACGTTAACTCCACGTCAGTGCAAAATCACCTTCGGATTAGGCACCTGGGCAGGGGTGGTACTGTGAAT
>CM039138.1:31958734-31970930 GCA_022036555.1 Microstegium vimineum
TGTCGCTTTACACGTCGGCCGACGAATGCTCCAACTTGAGCAAGCAGAGCGCCAGAATGCAGGTCTGTGCTCTGCCGCTTCCTTTTGATCTCTTCTCTTGCAGTCCAGTTCATGCAGTCGTAGCACTAGTACACTTATTCCATCATTATTGTTTTTGTTGCAGTTCATATCCATTTTAACCATATGAGGCCCTTTTGCTTAAGGAGGTTCTATAGTTTTCTAAACTTATCCTAATATTTCTGGAAAAAGCTCCAAATTACTCCTTCCAAGTTTAGCCAATGTCCACATAATAATAACCAAACAAAAAGAGACAAATCTTGTTAAGGGTAAAGTGGATCAACTGAAATAGTTTGTGGAGTAAACTGAACCAAATATTCAAGGGGTCATCTAGACATTTCCCAAACTTGGCGGAGGTAGTTTAGACTTTTTCCTTTTATTTTATTAAAGTAAAATGCACAGATTAACTTTTGACGTGTCATTTAGGTCTATTAAGACTGTCCGCTCTGCTATTCCTCTAAATTCATCCTCTATTTATTCTAGTCATCAAGATTCTTTTCTCTATATAACTTTCTTCCGCACTCATCATTCTCTATATCTCATACTTTATACCAATTATTAACCGTGGGACCCACTTATTAATTTCTCTAAATATATTCATATGAGATCTTGTTTTGAAGGATTTATTATAACAAATTTAATGATGCAGACGGAATTTAATTTGGATTTTTTGTTTGGGAGTTATAACTTTTTTTGTTAGTCTAAATAAAAGTTGTACGCAAATCGAGGAGCTGTAGGCTGGCGATGTACATACGGCACAGGCTCAGCGAATTGCTACAGATAGGGGAGGTGAATGCTTTGGCGTGTTCTTCGGCGTACGCGGTGCGTCCCTTTTTGTGTAAAAATCTACTGGAGTATCCCTTCCCCGTATGCGCTGCGGACGGTCTAAGTCTCAAACTGCATTTTTGAGTCCCTAAATTTTGTATATGGTTCACTAGAGATCCATACTCTTCGTTTATATTTATATTTTGTAGAAACCTCCTTCTATATTTTTTTTCTTCAATACTCTTATCCCTTCTTTTGCCCAAGCAATCATGGCCACACCTGAGATGATTTGACTCTCCAAAAAAATTAAAATGACTTATAATTTGGGATGGAGGGAGTATCTTAAAATATGGGCAAATAAGGGAGAGCTAACGTAAGCAATTTGATTAGTTGTGACCCTAAATTTATCCACTGATCTCTAACCTTTGTCTCTCAGAATTACTATTCTATGCAATAACACTGGTTGATGAACTAGTTTATAAGAAAAATAAAACGACTAGTGTAGTCCTTATGCTTGTGGAGTTTACTACAACTGAACATGTTGCCGTTTCAATTCAAGAGGAGAGGAAGAAAATTGTGAAATAAATGTAGACAATTTACAGTTCAGCAAAAGCTGGGTCGCAAAACATGTCTAGGTGATGAAGTTGGTCGTATATGCTACCTGACCTTAAAAACATGATGCTTTATATATGTTCTTACTTCTTAATAACAACTTATGGCACTTCTATACCTGCGTAACGCATGATATGGATTTTATATACTTGCCTCATGAAGGTTGCGTCAAGATATGGTGTTGTCTAGTTTTCTCCTAAAGATGTGATTGTCGAGTGGGTTGTTGTTGGTATGTTGCATCAGCTGTCGTAGTTGAGTAGTAAATGTGATTCATGCTTTGTCTTTAAGTACAAGTTCAGAAATATATATAACTTATGAAAACATCAATCAAATACTACCTGAGTATTTAGGCGGTATTGCTGCCCGGATATGGGCCTCATACAAGCCCTTAAAATTCAGGCAATGCAATTGCAGCTCCGGAAGACTCATATTTCGCAACGCTACAATGACATAAAATCTACGACTGAAACTGAACACGGTTTGCTGTTTTTTTAACTATTTTCTTACGAAGTGCATTGCCTGGAATTAAAAAACGAAAATAGCAGATAGTTTTGGCATAAAGATAATTGATAAATATGTGCTGATACTACTTACTTGGGAGCTTAGATAAAATGCTACAGTACACTGGTACAGGTAGCGCCAGCAGTGAATATTAGCCGTCCAATAATGGTCCTTCTCCAGATGTACTGTTGCTGTAGTAAAACTCTACTAGTTCTATAATGGCAAACCCAGGGGATCCCCATTCTGTATGACACTACAGAATCTGAAAATTTTCAGACCGCCAATAATCCCTTCATTAGTAGTACTTTGAGGTAAGTGTCACTGTGTCAAGCAGGTGTGGCTAGTTAAGCCTGCTAATGCAAGTTGATAACAGAGTGCCCAGAGGAGGGGGGCATTGTGTGATATGGAGATAGCAAAAAAGTTTGATGACAGCTGTGCTGAAGGATGGAAAACAAAAATGAGATTCTATTCACTGTTGAGGAAGGGACAATGATTGCCAATCTTACATTGCCCAAAGAAAAGGGCAAGATCGATCAGCAATGCTATAAGCCTAACAGCAGTACTATGATTAACGATGTTTAAAGCGATAGATGATTGAGAAAGGTGGCAGCGGAGTCAGGTAAAAGGAGATTGAAGAAGCTGGAATGTGTGTGCATTTATATGTTATACTATATTTTTTTTAATAATAGTGTGTTTTAATACGAAGATCGATTTAGGTGTAATCTATAAGTAAGTATAGAGATTTCCCTAAAAAAAGTCATATAGAGATTTTTAGATTATCTCCTAGCTTCCATTTTTTTTGTGCATATACTTAGCAAGTTATTAATTGTGCGAGCACGCAGGTGTTGACAGAGATTGCAAGGCTAATGGACAAATACAAGGACGAGGAAACGAGCATCACCGTGGTTGGCCACAGCCTCGGCGCGACCATGGCCACCCTCAACGCCGTCGACATCGTCGCCAATGCCTACAACAAGGCCCCAGGCTACGACAGCCGCCGTGCTCCGGTGACAGCCATTGTGTTCGGCAGCCCACGCACGGGGGACCGCGACTTCCGGGACGTCTTCCACCGCCTCCCGGACCTCCGGATGCTGCGCGTCCGGAACAGGCCGGACCGCATCCCGCACTACCCGCCCGTGGGCTACGCCGACGTTGGCGTCGAGCTGCTCATTGACACGCGCCGCTCGCCGTTCCTCAAGCCCCACGGCAATGAGTCGCAGTCGCACGACCTCGAGGTCCACCTCCACGCGTCGCGGCTGGCAGGCGACGGCGGCGGGTTCGAGCTGGTGGTGGCCGGGACGTTGCATTGGTGAACAAGTTCGACGACTGCCTAGCCAATGATACCGTGCTGTGGGCTGGAAGGTGCACCACACAAGAGCATGGTGAAGGGGCCGACGGAGTGGGTCTTGGGACCATGAGCCAGACTACGAAACGAGGATGACAACAACGTCAACTTGTAGTTATAGGCACAACAGAACATTATGATTTGGACGTCGTCCAGTGCCGCCAGCGCCAGGCGAAGGCAGCAAAACTGTGTTATGTTTGAAAAACCGACATTAGGTTCAGTTTTCGCCTTCCAATATGCATAATCTGAACTTGCTAAAGGTGCCTCAAATTGTATACGGTAAGCACTTCTTATTGTGTATTATCCGTCTGTCGTCAACACCATCTTATTGTGTCCTCCCTAGAATTATCCAAGACGATTTCTCTGTATAGCTTCCCTAAAGTGCAACGAATTCAGTTATTCTTGCGTGAGGTTAAAGGTTGTAATAAGATTTACCATTTGTTCCTGTTCATTGCCTTGTTGACCTTGACATTTCTCTTTTAGGTCTTCTTTAGATTGTTGAGCCAATATTCTTCAGTGCTGTTCCATTGTAACAAGAGGAATTCTAGAACTAGTTGTTTTTCCCATCTCCGACTGTAACAAGGTTGAAGCATTGGTAAGGTCCCGATCATTCACATTCACAAGGTACATCAGGTTAGCCAAGTCTGTCCTTCTCTTTCCACTGGTACCAATCTCACTCCTAAGGCCTTGTTTCATTTGACGTGAGATTCAATTCAGAAGCTAATTCATTCCAGGCCCAGGAATGAGTGAATTCATCCATGTCACTCATTCCAACCCAGAATTAATTCCAGAGGGTAGAAGATCCGGTTTCGTTCCGGGTCATAATAGACAAAAAGATAAGCAAGTTTTTGTTCCGGTCGGTTTTCATTCTGGACCGGCGGCATAAAACGAACACACATTTTAGAATCTATCCGGATTAAAAACGGGACGCAACAATCCACCCGGAATGTCACATGAAACGGGTGAATCCGATTAAAACGAACAAGGCCTAAGTCGAAGCCCTCGGGCAAATCGATGAAGAGCAGAAATGACAATGACCTTCTCTTTCCACAGGTACAACATCCACGAATATGTTTTTATCCACTTGCGGCTTGCAAAATCATCTGGTCATCCTGGAAATCTCCATACCTTTGAAATTTTTTAATGGTCTTTGCTACGGTACTTCGGAATAAATGTGGATTATCCATTTATTCTAATCCAACGGTTACGATCGTCTAAGATAATAGTATTTATTAAATTTTTATTTTATAAAAATAAGGTACGAAAACATATTCATGTAGTACAACTATACAAGTCACGTACACAACCAGCAGCTTAGCTACGCTAGTTTGGGTACGGCCGGACGGTGGTGCTCTCATGGGTGGTGTCAAATGTGCATTGGGAGCTGTGCATCCAAGTCCTGCTGTGACTGGTGCTGGATGATAAGGAAGGTGGTGGCCACGGCGACGGCGACGACGGCGAGGCGGGAGCGGCATCAGCCCTGCGCCGCGGCGGTGCACCCCTGGACGCCGCCGCAGCCCGAGCAGGTGGTGCTAGTGCTCGCGGGCCAGCGGGTCACCGTGCGCATGCGCACCAACGAGTTCCGCACGCTGGCCGCCGTTCGTTGCAGGGCTGTTGTACGCGATGGCGCCGCCGCCGACAGCGAGGACGGCGATGTCGCCCGCCTCATCCTCGACGGGTGCGCCGCCAGCCGCTGGGCGTGGTCGCCGGCGGCGCCGGAGGAGTAGGACGACCGGGCCTAGTGCGTAGTATATACTAGTAATTCTTGTTGTATGTAATAATTCGTGAAATTCAAAGGAACCGTATAGTACTCCCTCCGTCCTAAATTATAAGATTTTTCAAGAATCTTGGAGAGTCAAAGCATCTCAAGTTTGATCAATAATTATAGAGAAAACTACCAAGATTTATAATATCAAATAGGCATACTATAAAAATATACTTGATAATGAATCTAACGATACTTAGTTGACATTATAAATGTTATTATATTACCATATAAGTTTGGTCAAATTTGAGATAGTTTGACTCTCCAAGATTCCTAGGATGTCTTATAATTTAGAACGGATGGAGTATAATATAACACCGGCCACCTACGTACGTACGGCCGCGTACATCGATCATGTCATGGCATGACATGCATATATACACAGCAAAGCAGTTGAGGCGTCGTCTCCCCGGCTCCCCACTCCGTCCATGCTGTCAGTCTGGTCGCTGTCAGCAACATGAATAGGAAAGACTAACGCATTGTGTTTTGTTTTTGGTTTTTTATTTATTAATTTATTTAGTAAATTATTAAGTTTAGAAACATCAACGGTCTAGATTTGATTTAAGATATTACCTCCTGAGGGGTAACCGGACTACTTGAGCATTGGTCTTTTTTTAATACAAATGTAATCCATGCAACAACAAAAAATGAGCTCCGCCTAGACCTCGTGGGGAGGTAGTGGGAAAGAGAGGGAGAGAGAGGAAGGGTTCTCTAATCACGGCCACCACACCTCCAACTCCAACCGTCCAGCAAGCAAGCAGAGGCGGATGGTCGGATCGGTATGAATTATGCACGTATTTTAGATTTTACAGCTATTTTAATTGTGTTTTTAATAAAAACATAATTATATATGAAATATGCTGCTGGACGGTTTAAGATATTAACATTTTTATATATAAATGTGCTACTCAAAGACTAATTTTTCATTTTTATTGAAGTATGTCTCAGTTTTTGTGCATGTTAATATTTTAAATGAAATACGATGAATACACTATTTTTTACAAGAAGAAATGCATATATATATAAGAATTAAGAATCGAATGCCAAGCAACTCAACTCATTGAAAATGCATGCTAACGAGTTGGACCTAGTCCAAAGAGAACTCTATATAGATATAATCTAAGAAGGATAAGGAAACTAAGCATCTTTAAAAAGTTCTGACTACAATGCAGCATCTAAACTAACTCTCTAAGTTCCAAATTATAAGGCATTTTGAGTTTTATATATACATAGATTTGTTGTGTGCACTTAGATATACATTATGTCTAATGTCTAGATATAAAATAAAAACAATATATTTAGAAAAGTCAAAAAAAACTTATAATTGGAAAGAGGAGTACCATAGAATTAGTCTTTTTGTGAGCCATCCTTCAGAGGATAAAACTGCGGCAAAAACCAATTGTTTCCTAAGATTCGAGGGGTCCTGAGACGTAATCATTCCATGTCATGAGTCATGACCTTAGCTCTTATTGTTGCCTTCATGACCTACATCATCTATGCTATATATGCTTAATCCTACATGTGTACTAGTTTAAGATAGCTGCATGTGTTCTAATAGATTGATGGTAGACGTGGTGACTGAGCCGTTAAGTTTTGAGATTGACGAAGTTTCTCACATATGTCTCATTGTTTGGCAGACACATTATAAAACAATAACATTGTTAAATCCTGAAATAAATAAAGAAAACCTTCGTATGTCACTACTACAAAAAATGCATACAGAGACCAAAAAATTATGCCCCCCCCCCCAACCCACCCACCCAATTTAAACGTATGACCTACAACTCAGCACGAGCATCTCCTTACCACTATATAGAATTTTGTCTTTTTTTATAAATACTTTGTAATGTTGATTGAACATTTTGCTTACTAAATGAACTCAAGTAAAAAAGTTTTAATTATAAAGGTTTAAATCTTGTCAAGCACTATGATTTTGTAAAGGATATGCCTTCATCTAAAATTGTTTGAAAAATAAAATAAAATAAATCTCCAAATATATGAAATTAAAACAAAATATTTGAGACACTAAACAACTTCAGATAAAAAACTTATTAGAAGAAAAAAGTAGATCGGGTTGGCGACTACAACTTTGGTATTAACCATGTGAAGATTCAAAATCATTTAGAAATTCTAAATTTTGAATTTAAAAAATCTTTGAACTTAAAACACATATTTGGGACTCCCAATGGTTTCAATTAAAAAAATCAACTACAAAGCTATAGATTGTATTGAGAACTAGAACTTTGGTATAGACCAAGTCAATATTCTAGGTTGTTTGAAAATTTTAAATTTCAAAACCTATGAACTTAAAATAATATTTTGGAACTATAAACAATTTCTAATAAAAAAACTTTTTATTTACAAAGTTGTAGATTGTGTCTATAATTTTTATATAATATTTGTATTCATCTGAATTTATTTGAAAAAATTATGAATTATTTGCGGTTGCATCTATTTATAGAGACTGGTATCTCAAGATGTCTGCATATGAAAATTGATTTACAAAGACGAGTGCCTTTGTTAACGATGATTTTCAAAGAGATCGTCTTATGACATCCACCTCTATAAATGATTTTGTAGAGGTAGACATATTTATGGAGAGATCTCCTGCAGTCGCTAGATGTGCATTCCTCTATTAATATTTTTCGATAAAGGATATTCAATATCCGGCATTTACATTCGGGGATGTACACAACCAACAAATATAAAAAGAGATAGAAAAACAAAAGAGAGAAAAGTCACAGTCTTATACAAGACCAGGACAATTACAGCAAAACGATAAATGTTTCTACCCTCTATTTGATCGACGAGATGACGTCTTTGGTTTGCTCTTAATGCCGCAGCTGAGTCCCAAATGCCACAGTGCAAGCATGACTAGGAGCGGGTGTGCTTGTGTTGATGCCTTTAAGAAGGTAAATGACGTCCGCAGACGCCATCATCAACGAAAGGAAGAGGGAACTTCAGCTACGCCTCCAAGGAGGAAAATGACGTTGATTACGTCATCGCCGCTAGCCCAGCACCGCCAGACAGGGTTTTCACCCGTATTCCAATATTCTGCGAGGCACATCCAAGCCGAACCTACATACGAAGATGTCGAAGATGATCGGCAGGGTCTTCACCAGATACAGTGAGGCAGCAGAAAAACAGGGGGCGACGATGTCCTTTGATGTTGACTTCGGAGCCGATTTACGGGCCGTCTGGAAGCGACGTGGTATGTGGGAGGACAGGTTGGACGGCTTGTCGAGATGGCCGGTGCCAACACTGTCATCCCCATCCGGTGCCTGGGGGTCCAGATCGACCCTCAAGCCGCCGCCTGGGGAAAGTCCCCGCCCCAAGGCAAACGCCCGCCCGAGTCCGCATCATCTGAGCACCACCCGCACCGAGAAGGGGCAGCACGGGGCAGCAGCCGGCGGATCCAGGCCTGAGATACCCAGATCGGCCCGCCGCCGCCAAACCCCTTCACCGGTGCAGGTATGCCGATCGTCCGTCCGTCCATCCATCAATCGGTGGAGAGAACGGTGCCACCGTCCGCGTCGCCTATAGCCCACCGGGGCGCGTGCCAGATCGGCCGCCACCCGAGCAGGTCGCCACCTCGCAGCATCGCCGGGCGAATCGCAGATCCGGTGGAGGACCAGATCGGTCACGCCTCCTCCCAGTGGCCGTCGGCCCCGCCGCCACCCTAGACCTTCCGCCGGTCGATCCGGACGCGGAAGGGCCAGGTCCTGGCGCGGAGGGAACGGATCCAGTCGAGGAGGGGCCGGAGCCACGCCTCTGCCCAGGGACCACCGGTACCGGAGAAGAAGGGGATGGAGGATGCACGGAGGTGCACAGGAGGCCTAGGGAGGCACGGACGGGGAACCTTCTTGGGATCCGCCGCTGGCCGCCGCCGCCGCGCGCAGGGTTTAGGGTTTAGGGTTCCCCGAGTCATTGGTCGGGGGCGACGCGAGGGATATATTAATCAAAAACCTCTGATTACTACTTGCAGCCGCATACACACGAACAGAGTCGCATGTACCTTCAGAAGTTCATATAAATTTTTTTTGTGGTAGTTTGTTTTTACTTATATAGTACGATCACTATATATGCATGTGTATACAGTAGCTTAATGTATCTTATACTTCGATTCTATGTTATCCGTTATGTGTGCCTTGGGTGCATGGCCCGAGTAGTCATTGTGTCCTGGCTTCATTTCTCACACTACTAACCTATAACATCTAGGTAGCATATACTTTCCCTCTCTTCATTGACCCCACCCATCACTATTCGCTAACCTTAAATCAAAACTGAAGTCGATGGCGCCTGCGAACACATGGTTGATATGTGCCCATGATGTTTAGTTTTGATGATGAGCAATTGACCAACACATGAGTGTTTCAGTTTGAGCGTTTACTTCTAACCTCTTTGCGAAAGCAAATGTGTGCCTGTCTATCGGCTTGTGGTGTGAAGGTACTATGCCTAGTGACAGTGGTCAATGGCGTGGAGAAGGTCGAGTAGAGGCTTGCCGTGCCAATGGACTGAGAGCGGTGAAGGGCGGAAGCGGGGCTCGGACTGAGGGACCATGGGCGCCGGCGGACTAGCTGTGGTGGCTAGTACTTGGCACCGGCGAGTGTGAGAAGACATGGAGGTAGACCGAGTCGACCAAGTCAAGACGGTGGACGCGCGAGTCGAGCGGAGGCTCAGGGGACTCGGAGTCCGACCGACGAAAACAAGGTGGCTCACGTCGAGTGGTTTGATGGTTTGGGCCTCAAAACCATCCGCGTCGGTTTTCGAGTTTGGGCCTCAAAACTCGGGGTTCGGTAGTTGAGCCGAAAGCTACCAGTGGCGGGTTTCGCGGGTTTGGGCCTCAAAACCCGGGCGGAGCTTCCGAGGAAGCGGGGATGGCACGTGACGGAATCCTGGAGGTTGCGTCAAGGCGACGGCAACTCCTGGCAGGAAGCGGGGCCGTCCATTCAAATCGAGGGAGATATTTACCGAAGCTTGGACTGCAATGCTTAGGCTAGGTAGTTCACTCATTGTATCTAGGGGGGTCTTTGGGAAATAGCCAAAGCCTCTAATAAATAGAGGATGAAGGGGTATCCTCATCCTATCTCTTGAACCCTAATCATTTGCCCCAACTCTCTCTCTCTCTCTAGCCTCTCTCTAGTTCATGAGATCCCTAAGTTGATTTCACCAACCTCTGTAAGAACTCGAGTTTGTTGTGAGGAATCGGAGGCCGTAACCTCCGTAAGCCATGGTGGCTTCGATTTCTTGATCGTATCGCTGTTTTACTTGTGTTCTTCGCGTTTTGCTTTTGCTCCCTCTTTTTCCCGAGATGATTTCTCTTTGTAGGGAGTAGCTCTTGCAAATCCGTTTGAACCAAGTTGTTCGTATTCGTGAGGAGCATCTTTGCACCGAAGGAATTCCCCTCAAACCTCATGAGTGCGTAGATCGGACGATTTCTTTGCGGTGTTCTTCGTTCTTGCCCCTTCTCCCCCAAATCCTTGTTTCCCTTTATTTCTCATCAAATTGAGCGATAATTTCTTAGGATTAGCTCCCCAACTGTACAAGGATCATGCCTACAAAGTTTGGTTGCAGTTGGAGTTCATTTGGTTGAGTTTTGGGAAGATTTGGAGGAGAAATCACGATTTTCGGGTTCACTGTGCAGTTTTCGGGAGCGTCGGACGCTCCGAGGGTTTTGCGTCGGACGCTGGGGCGTGCTGACGTCAGCGTCCGTCGCCTCGCTGGCCATCGTTTTTCGTTTTTGGCGTCGAACTCTGGCGACGGACCGTCCTACGCCAGCGTCCGTCGCCCTCAGTCAGCGTCCTACGCCAGCGTCCGTCGCCCTTCCAGTAGGGGCTGATTTTTCTGGGTGCGTCGGACTCTGGCGACGGACCGTCCTACGCCAGCGTCCGTCGCCCTCTGTCAGCGTCCTACGCCAGCGTCCGTCGCCCTTCCAGTAGGGGCTGATTTTTCTGGGTGCGTCGGACTCTAGCGACGGACCGTCCAACGCCAGCGTCCGTCGGCCTTCCAGCAAAGATTTTCATGATTTTCTTCGTCGCTGTTTTGGCCGTTTCTCCCTCTTTCGGACTCCGAATTGAGTTCCGTTTATTGCGTTGGTTTCGTAATCACGCAAGGAACTTGATGAAACACTTTTGAGACCAGTTCTCATAAGTATTTTTGGGAGAGCTCTCTTTTCTTCTCCATAGGGTTTAAGAGCCTCACTATCGGTGTCACGGTTTGAGTTCTTGGTTTCCGGAAGATCCGCTGTACTTCTTGGTCTTCGCCAAAGGTATCCACCCTCTCTAGGGTCGTGATCTTGCTGGTGGAGTAAGTTTGCTTGCTGGGGTTGTTTTTGGGAAGAGTGGCCCGAATATTTCCGAGTGAAATTTGAGGCTCCCATTCACCCCCCCCCCCCTCTGGTCGCCGTTCTCGGTCCTTCAGCGCCCTTGCCACCTTGCTACCCATTGACTGACCAATCGAGCGTTTATTATAAGCCTAGTTAAGCTTAACCATCATTGTTGCTCTATAAAAGAGTCTACTGATGACGACAATATTGCATCATACCGGCATGAGCCTAACTTTGTGAAAAGCAATAGCAGAGATGACCAAAGTGTAGTTGAAACTATGCATAAACCTTCCACACAAAAAGTAACTCCTGCTAAATTGGTGAGGAAGTTTTCATATTGAAGATATAATGATCCTTTCACAATAGAGGAGTAGCTCATGAGTTTGGGGCACTTCCCTGCAAACCTTATATTCTTTAGAGACATCTCCCCATTTCCCACAAATTAAAAAGAATAAAGTCCATCCCACCACCTCCAGGAAGAGAATCTAGCACCATTTCACTGAAAACGACTCCGCACATGCCGTTTAGCTGAGGAGACTAGCAAGCTGACAACTGCTGCAAGAGCTGCCGATTTCATTGGAACCCACTCGCACAGTCGCACGCACACACATCATCGCGGGTGTTAACCTCTTTCCGCGGACAGAAACAAGATAGAGAGGCGAGGGAAAGGGCTAGAGTCCATGGGCTACCAATCTCATGGACAGTAGCAGATCCGCGTCGTCACGTACGCATTCATGCTTTCCGGCCAGTTTTCCAATGCTGGTCTGTTCTTTCAGGGCCCAGCGGTTCCATGTACGCACAACTCATGCGGTCTTTTCATGCGAGC
>CM039138.1:31971030-32034244 GCA_022036555.1 Microstegium vimineum
AGGTGACGGCGATCCAGGCGGGCACGGCGCCGGGGGACTTCCAGAGCGGCGCCAACTTCGCCATCATCTCACCCACCGCTAACAACGGCTCTTTCTTCGCGGGAAACGGCATGGACATCAGGCCCTTCTCACTGGACACACAGATGCTGTGGTTCAGGACCCACATCCAGGAGCTCGTGCAGGCGGCGGCGGCGGCGAACGGCAGTGCCCTGCTGAGCGGCGCGCTGGTGGCGCTAGGCGAGATCGGAGGGAACGACTACAACTTCGCCTTCTCCAAGGGGGTGCCGCGGGACGAGGTGCGGCGGTTCGTGCCGGCCGTGGTGGACAAGCTTGCGGGCGCCATGGAGGAGCTCATCGTCATGGGTGCGACCGCGTTCGTGGTGCCCGGGAACTTGCCCTTCGGCTGCGCGCCGCTCTACCTGCAGCGGTTCCGCTCCAACGGCGGGTGGTGGGACTACGACCCCAAGACCGGATGCCTCGCCTGGTTCAACCGCTTCGCCCAGTACCATAACCGGGTGCTCACCGCTCGACTCGACAAGCTCCGGCGACTGCACCCGGACGTCACCGTCGTCTATGCCGACTGGTACGAAGCCACCATGAGCATCTTCCAGGCCCCCGGGAAGCTAGGTACGTGCATCGTCCATGGCTAGCTCACTCTCTGTTTGCTGCCCTTGAGTGTTTGCCGCTGCTGCGACGGCGACGCCGCACCAAACAGCAGAGGGACCTCGATCAGCTCTTGTCGGATCGCGTGGCTAGTATAGTAGGGCCCCTTTGCATTGGAAGCACGGTCGGGGTCGGGCTCGGGCGGCGACAACGTACAGCGAGTCTTCTTCCTTCCACAGGGTGATAGGGAGATGGGCAGTTATGGATAAAAGGCATAGGTATGCGCGTACCATACATGGCCCTGGTACCAGTTGTGGTTGTGTGGCCACCAGCTGCATGAGCCAACATGGGTTCACGTGCAAGTGCAACAAATATATGGGCCGTCGCTACCAGCTGGGCACTGCATATATGGTAGACTACTACAGTATGGTTTTTGGGCCTGGCGGATACAGATCTTAACTTGGCTAGTATTGTCCAAAGTGTCAGCCCAGGATAACTGACTCGTAGCTTTCTTCTAGGCCCGTACCTCCATACGCCATGCATGATAGATGACTCATCAGTTGAGGTCCCATTTCCTCGAAAAGAAAACCAGCAATTGAAATCCCAGCAAATTTCAAGTAGAGAATCCACACTGACCAGGCAATAGCTGACTATACTGTTGAATACTACTTGCAGGGTTCACAAACGCTCTGCGGACTTGCTGCGGGAACCAGACCGTGCCGTGTGGCACGCCCGGGTGCTCCGTGTGCAAGGACCCGTCCACGTACGGGTCTTGGGACGGGACGCACCCGACGGAGGCGGTGTACAAGGTGATCGCCGACGGGGTGTTGCACGGGCCGTACGCGTCCCCTGTTCCTCTCGCCCAGACTTGCCCACCGGCCTCCCACATGAGACGATTTTTGTGAGCCATTGCATGCTCCTGAATTCAGGTGGTGGCGTATCCTCACAATTCCCTCCAACCTGATATGTTCCTTGCCATGTTAATGGTATACTGTACACGTACATGAAGCACTTGACTGACAATACAATTGGGCTTGTATAAACAGCAACCATTCAGGAGCCTTGTCAATACTGTACACATGAAGCTCTGAATGACAATACAAATGTGTGTATAAACAACAACAACCATTCAGGAGCATGTCAATAGTATACACATAAAGCACTGAAGTGTGACAATGCAACTGGGTTTGTATAAACAACAACCATCATTCAGGAGTCATGTCAATAGTATACACATGACGCATTTAAGTGGTCGACAATGCAATTGAGTTTGTACAAACATTATTGTTTTGATCATGCCCACCCTTCCCGCCAAACATAATCTTTTTATGAAACAAGAGAAGTGTGAAGCCATACTGAAAATTTATTAACAAAAGGATCAAGAAACCAAAAATTTCACAAAGAAAATAAAAATAATTCCACAAAGGCATTTAGTAGCCATAAATCTGTGCGAGGATGATAACTTGCTTTTGCCATGTAGTGTTTTGTGTTTCGCTTAGCCGGCGTCAGCTTCTCTTGTATTTGCAACTTCTACCTACTTAATGCAAAGATACGCATACTCATGCGTATTCGAGAAAAAAAAACTATAGGAAAGTCTTGCTGAAGACAGCCTCTTACAGCGTTTGCACGGTGTGCTGAAGGTTGTTGAAAATGTTCTCATTCCGTACTCTCCAAATGCCCTAGCACATTGTGATGATAATTAATCTCTATGAAGAAAAGGAGCTGAATAACTTATCTTTGAAGCTCAATAGGACATCCAAGGGGGTCACTGGTGTCAGGTACAATCAAATTCAGAGTAAACCAACAAACTGAAAAAGGGCGCAGTCCAACAACAATAAGTTCCAAAGACGTACTTTATACTACATGAGAAGGCCATGTTTGCTGCCTGAACACACGGCTATGCTGTGTGTTTCTTGGTTGTGATCATGACATTTTCGTGAGCCATTATACGCTCCTAAATTCAGGTGGTGGCGTACCCCCACTATTCACTCGAACCTGACCCCTGTCGGTCAAACTAAAATGCCCCTAGAGCGAGCCTGCATCACCCAGCCGCGACGATCCACATGACCCCGCAGACCGCGCTGCAAAATTTGCTGCCTCTGCCATACCCGCGCATATATGTACGTGTGTTGTGCGCGCTCGTCGCGTTCAAGCAGAACATGGTGAGTTGATCGCGTGTGCCAGCCATGCAGGCCCTCGCCCTCCCCACGATGGAGTCGGAGCTGAGGGCTCTCGCGTGGGCGACGCTGCTCACCCCGGCGTGCGCGGTGTACGCGCGGTTCGCCGCTCGCCGCCTTCGCCCCGGCATCCCGCGCCTGGCCGCGCTCCTCCCGACATTCCCAGTGTTCGTGTACCTACCCTGCATGTTCAGCTCCCTCCACCTGCGCCTCTTCTCCACCTTCTTCCACACCTGGCTGGCCACCAATAAGCTCGTCCTCCTCGCGCTCGACCTCGGCCCACTCCACCCACGCCTCCCGCTCCTGCCGTTCGTCCTCTGCGCCGGCCTCCCCATCAAGGTCCGTCGTCTCAGCAGGCAGAGCCAGCCGCCGCAGCCTACTACCGGTCCCGGCGGCGCCGAGTTCTTGAGGCCCTGCGCCCGCAGCGTCTTGCTCCTGAGCATCATCGCATTGGCATACCCCTACACGGGGTGGCTCCCGCTCTACGCGCTCCACTACATCTACTGCATCCAGATCTTCCTCACGCTCGACCTCGTGTTCTCCTGTGCCATACTAGTCGCCGCGACACTACTCATGGGCGTGACCATGGAGAGACAGTTCAACACGCCGCTCGCCGTCACCTCGGTGAATGGCTTCTGGGGCCGACAGTGGAACCTGATGGCCGTGGACCTCCTCCGCGAGTCGGCGTACGAGCCCGTGCGCGCTAGGTGGGGCCGGGACGTCGGCGTGCTGGCTGCGTTCCTCATGTCGGGCCTGCTCCACGAACTCCTGTACTGGTACCTGACGCTGCAGCGGCCCACGGGTGAGATGCTGCTCTTCTTCATGTTCCACGCTGCGTCCCAGATCGCTGAGCGATGGGCCAGGGCGTCCGGGCTGTGGCAGCCGCCTAGACCCGTGGCCTACGTCCTTGTCACGGCCTTCATGGTGGTCACCATATCGGAGATGTTCTTCGCGCCATTCGTGAGAGCTGGCACAGACGTGCGCTTGAAGGAGGAAACCATGGCGATGGTGGAACTGGTTTGGGGTGCCAGGAAGTATCTGCTCCGTTACGTTTAGGGTGGCTTCAAGCTAGAGACGGGTAGGCGGGATATACATTGCAGAGCATGAGCACTTGTATATATGTATAATATATTACTATATGAGATATTTTTATCAAATAAAGTGAAACTAGATGGGAGAGAGTGAAATACAACTCCCCGGTTAAAATCTATTTTTATAGACGGTGTGAAAAAACGCTCCAATTAAAGATGACATCGTGTAAAAGTACATGCATAAACCCGCAGAAAATAGATCCGCTAAGCAAAGATATGGTTTGCCCGCGGGCACAAATGCGGGTGCATCCCCAAACCCAATGGATGTCAACTGACGGGCAAGAGAACATTCTATTTGCACCTGCCATACCCGTTCCACTAATGATATGTTATCTTCTTCTTGTTGCCACAACTTGACACATGCTTAGGGTCGATTCCATTCGGCTCTTCCCCTCTCCCCACCGCCCTTCTCCTCGACTTCCCCCAAATCACGCACTCCTCTCTTCCCGCCGATCCATACGCTCCTTAGGCCCATCTCTCCGGCCTCCCAGATCCATGTGTACACTCTCTTTGACGCGGCAGAGGCAGCAACGACATCCTCCTCCGCAATGACAAGGTTGCCAGCAAAGACAAGACATTGGAAGCAGACCCGCATTAGTCCTCGCCATTGCCACACCTAAGTGAACACATTGGAAGTGGCCCATCCAGCGTCCTCATCGAGCTGCCCTGTAGTCGTCCTTGCCATCACCGTCGCCGTCCTCCTCCAGATCTGGCAGGCACATGGGCATGCCCACGGATAGCGAGTGTGGGCACGGGTGGTGGGCGTGGGCACACGACACCAGTATCCACAGACTGCCATCTTTAGCTCCAATTCCATCGTTTGTAAAGACAGGGCATTAGTAGCGCCGGTTATCTAAATGTCCCAAGAGAAGCATTTCTACGGTCGGTATTTTCAGGGACAATTCCATTAGCAGAACCACCCTTAATAATCTATTTTCTGGGGCCATTGCATTAGGAGAACTACCCCTAATAATGTTTTTCCGCAACCGCCCATCCAACATATTTCAGGCTAAGTTTAGCTAGCTCAGTTGGTTGAGGGCATGCAATTTTACTCCCTATTGAAGTGAGTTTGGGTGTATTTTTTGTCTTCCTATAAGTTGATCTAGTTTTATGATTAAATCAAAGACATGATTTTTAAGACATCAACTTTAACATCAAGTAAGGTTGAGCATAACTCAAACTTAGCCTAAGTTGGTCTAGTTTGTAAGATTGAACAAGAGACATAATTTTAAGGCTTCAACTTTAACACCAAGTAAGGCTTAGCATAGCTCAAACTAACTAAAGGAACAATATTTGCTCTGTCGTGGTGCTTATGTTGCATACTTTAGTATCACCTTCAACATTAACTACTCAAGTAAATGATATATTATATCAATGTGCTTTTAAAAAATGAGATCCAACCTAGGATGAACTAAGCGATTTTTCTTTTTTCCGAGAACGTGCTTAGCATGTGTTTCATTAACAAACATTCATGTCCATGATCACATCATGGCGAGATGCCATTCGTGATTATTTGTCCAAGTATATCTCCTATTTCTGGCCATCACTAGATCTTCCTGATTATATATTTGTCCAAGTATATCTCCTATTTCTTAACTCTATCTCTATCAAACCCCATTTACTAATCCAATCATTAAAGAGACAACCCATTCAAAACTAATAAATACCATTCTTATATGTTGGGGGTTCTAACCAAATTAAAATCCCCACCCAACATCACAGGTCCTTGCCAGGGACCAATATAACTCTATGTAATTGATCAATAAAAGACCGTTTTGTCTATCTTGATATGGACAACCATACACTACAACTAGTTTAAAGGAAAAAACATAAATCTTATTTTTCAACATAACACTTACACAGTATTCCAAAATATCTCCAGTAGTCATAGTAAAATGATTTGCATTAGCTCCCACCAGTATACCATCGGACACATTCTTGAGTATCTTCACAACACATTTTTTTGCGAAACCAAGCAAGTACAATAATTGGCTTATAGCCAAGCAAATGCTGATGTGAAGGAAAGAGAAGAAGAGAGAGATGAGTGTTTGGCTCCTGTCGGTGTCTAAAATGGCGGGATCTAGACGGCCAACAAGTAAATTTCTAAGAGTGTCGGAGTTCGGATGGTTGCGCTCGGAGAACACAGAGGTTTTATACTGGTTCGGGCACGAACACCCTACGTCCAGTGTGTTGCGGGGTTGTATTACCGAGCGCGGAGAGCTCGTAGAGGGGAGCTACAAGCTTTTGGTGAGAGAGGGAAGGCGGTTCCCAGGTCTCGTGTGTATGAGGTTCTTGGTTCTGGTAAGTGCTCGCGTGTGTGCGAGTTTGAGTGTGTGTGAATGAGAGTTGGAATGTCGAGTTCAAATGTCGAGTTCGAATGTCGAGCTCCCAGATTGGGGGTCTGTTCCCTCCCTTTATACATAGGGAGAGATGGAGGAGTACAGTAGAGAGAGAGGGAGAGTGTTCGTGGGCCCGGCTTGGGCTGCTGCCGAAGGAGGCCTTTGTCTTCATCCTGTCTTCCTTCTTGAAGAAGATTGCGCCAGTGGACGCACGTCCGAGTCATGTTCGCCCCTGACGAGCTGTGGCCATGCGCCATGTGACCGGGAACCCTGTTGTTCCCCCTTTTCAGGTATGAGCTCCCATGCGCCGACAGCTCCCATGCAAGCATCAAGCTGGACACGGAAGTCTAGGTAATAGTGGGCTCAAGTAGTAAGTATTGTGAGGAGGAATAGGAAAGAGAAACTTTTTACAGCCAACTAAGAGACAGGTTATTGTATAAATTGACTCTAATAGCTTAGCTTATAACCAAGCACTTGGCTTTATTATTGAACTTGCTCTAACACAATTCTTGTACAATGATTTAATTATTTCTCCACCTTCATTTATTACCCACAAAAGCCATTCACGATTTCAAACCCGAGAGAGAGAGAGAGAGCCTGCGGGCTGTGGCTGTGTTGCATCACCTGGCTCTCAATTTGAGGCTTATTACAGCAGCCCTCTTTATGCTCAAAATTCATTGCCGTGCTGGTATCTCTATCCAGATCCTCCTGCACTGTCGTCACTACTCACTTGGATTCGAGAGAATTAATTTCTTGATTTTACTGTAGTATTACCTCTGTCCCTAAAAAAATGTAATTGTGGGAATCGTACCGGTCTAGATTATTAATGTTTGACCAACTTTATATTAAATATTATTAACATTTATGTCTTTAAATAATTTTATTATGAAAATATATTTTATAAATAATCTAATGATACTAGTTCTATATCATGAATCTTAATATTTTTTATATAAATTTAGGCAAAATTCAAATTGTTTGACTTCTCGAAAAACGAGAATTGTATTTTTTGGGAACAGAGGTAGTACTATAAAAAGAATGAGTAGCTTTGTCACATGCATGTTACATATTCCTTCCTTGATTCACACATTTCCCCTACACAATCCATACACCTGTTGCTTTCCTTCCACCTGCAGTTCTGCAGCCCACTCCATGAAGCACACCCTGCACGCGCTGCCATTCACATGTCCATGCTCCACAGGGCACACACAGGCCCATAAATCTACGACAGGACAGCCAGTTCGTTCAGTCGCAAGCAGAAGTCAGAATGCAGATTTAGTTGGGTCGACCCAATATTCAAAACATAGAATTTGGTGTGATTACCCACTGAGTTGGCCCATATTATTTTGGTGTTAAACGGTGCCGAGCGCTGTGGGTAGTCCGGGTAACCCAATCACCGATCGAGTGTTGCAGCGGCGGATTGAGTTACGTGCGGCGGAGACCCTGCGCACGACCAGCGGCAAGGTCGTCGAGTGGGTGTCTCACCGCCAGAGCTTCCGGTACCTGCTCGCCAGGGACCTCGCCTTCCCGCACCTCAGCTAGATTGCTGGCTGGCTGCTCGTCGTGAAGCTCCTGGTTCCCGGCCGGACACGCCGGGTCGTAGCTGCTGCTACCTAAGCTACTAGCTGAATTATTTCTATGAGAGGAAAAAAGCTAGCTACCTGAATTATTATCATCGCCGCCGATCCATTGTTGTCTTCCGCCGTTCTGCGGCATGCGTCAGCGGGATCGCTCGATTGAGTTACGTGCGGCGGCGGCGGCTGGATCGCTTGATTGATTTACGTGCAGCGGCAGCGGCGGGATCGCCCGATTGCGTTACGTGCGGCAGCGAAGACGCGGCGACCGCGACCGCGGCGATCAGGGCGTCCGTCGCGGTGCTGGACGGCGCCGGCGGGTCCCCTCGCTACGGCCTGTACGAGACCGGCGGAGGAAGAAAGCACGAACTCTGAATGTTACTGACGACTGACAGAAAGGCCTGACCAAGTTAGCAACGGGGTCTCTGCTAGTGTCTCGTTCCTAGCCCAGCCATCCCCTTCCAACACCATCAGGTACCTAATCTAATCCCATCAGTTCATGCTCACGTTGGCAGCATGCTGTGACACGGTGGCGCTGCACAATCTCCCTCATCGCTTGTGGCCATGGCCACGGACAGCCGGACAGGTACGGCGCCGAGGTGGATGCGGAGGCAGAGCGCCGGCGTCGCAAGCATCGCTCATTAGTGTCGTGTGGCAGTAAGCTGCTGCAATTTGGTGTTTTGACATGGAACTATAACCCAAAGGATGTATGGGTTGGGTTGACCCAAAATCCAAATATAATTTATTGGGTTTAATGGGTTAGTGTTTGGGTCAAAAAAGTCTGACCCATTTGCATCCTGAAGCAGAAGTCTCCAAAATGCACCGCTTCTTCCTCCTCGTTTCTGCACTTGTAGTAGCCACCACGCTTTCCCTTTCCGCCGACACCACCATTGTCCTTGCCCAGAGGTCATGGGCTGAACTCAGCGGGCGTGACAATTGGGACGGCCTCCTGGACCCGCTCGACGCCGACCTCCGCCGCGCCGTCATCCGGTACGGAGAGCTGGCGCAGGCGACGTCAGACGCGTTCATCGGCGACCCGGCGTCGCCGTACGCGGGCGCGTCGCGGTACGCCCCCGGCGCGTTCCTCCACCGGACGCAGGCGTCCGACCCGGACGCGTACACCGTCACGAGGTTCCTCTACGCGACGTCAAGCACGCGCGTCCCCGACGGGTTCATCACGCGGCCGCCGCCGCCGGGGGCGTGGAGCGTCGAGTCTAGCTGGATGGGGTACGTCGCCGTGGCCACGGACGCCGGCGCCGCGAGGCTGGGGAGGCGGGACATCGTGGTGGCGTGGCGCGGGACGAAGCGCGTCGTGGAGGTGGCTGACGACCTGGACATCACGCTGGTGCCGGCGACAGGCGTCGTCGGGCCGGGGCCTGGGTGGTCGCAGCCGTTGGTGCACCGGGGTTTTTTATCCATGTACGCGTCCAAGAATTCCACGTCGCGGTTCAACAAACAAAGCGCAAGAGAGCAGGTAATGTAGCTTTGACTACCTCTCATGTCCTCTTAATTTGCTGCCACAGTCTTAGCATAGGCACTGATCGACATGGTCTCCAAAATTTCAAGCCATGCGATGGCCAGTAATTTTGCAATGATTTTTTTGGTAATGTTTTCAAGCGCACTAGATAGGGCACTGATTAGATGTTGCCGATCAATATGGTTCTTGTCAGCTGGACTGTACCATACTGGAATGTGCCAGTGTGGCGCAATTCGTTCACACATTTGCACCAAGATCAGTCAAATGTTGGACCTTATGCGTTGTCACAATAAATGGTAGAGATCACGACAGTGCAGACAGCTACTCAATCCGTCCTAAAAAAAATAGTCGTTCTCGCTTCTCAAAAAATCAAACTTTGACCAACTATATTTAATAAAATATTAATATTTATGATACGTAACTAGTATCATTAGATAGATATTTAATATACTTTAATAATAAATTAATTTAGAGATATAAATGTTGCACGTATTTTCTGCAAAACTAGTCAAAGTTAAGAAAATTTGATCAGCACGTTTCTCATAACGATTTTTTTTTTGGACAAATGGAGTAGCTCATAGTACTCTCATACTACACCTACAGTATGATTTTTAGGATACCGACAGAGACATTTAAAGAGAGCATGGAAACTGCAGTGTACACGGGCGGGGACAGGCTTCTGTGTTTCACACACTGTAGGGGGGCTGGCAAATGATTTGGCAGTTGCATTCTACTAGGCAGCTGTGTTGATTTGCATTTTGTCTAGAATCTTGTTGGAACTGGAACATCGATCTTAGATGTTGGTGTCTACAAGAATTTTCGCATGCTGCAAGCTATTTGGACGAAACGGCAAACCGGCCATCATCTTGATTGGATTGGAAAGGAGACGTGTGATTCGCTTTCCTTCCACAATTGTCAATTGAGCTTGGCGAAATAGCTCAGTTTCTTATTCTTTGCTCGCCTTCTGGCCGCACAATCGCTTCCACAAGTGCGTGCAATATTACTGAACGAGTGATTCTCAAAAAAAAAATATATTACTGAACGAGTGCCAAATTAATCTATGCACGCATGCAGGTGTTGAGTGAGGTTAGAAGGCTGCTGGACGCGTACAAGGGCGAGAGCTGCAGTATCACGCTAACCGGGCACAGCCTGGGCGGGGCGCTCGCCACGCTCACCGCCATCGACATCGTCGCCAACGGCCTCAACGTCCGGGGCTCGGTCCCCGTGACGGGCATCGTGTTCGCCAGCCCGCGCGTGGGCGACGATCAGTTCAAGAGGGTGTTCGAGTCGACGCCCAGCGCCGGCGCCGCCGCCCGGCTGCTCCGCGTCCGGAACGCGCCCGACGTCGTGCCGACCATCCTGCCGGCCGCGTTCTACAAGGACGTGGGCGTGGAGCTGCTGCTGGACACGCGCAAGTCGCCGTACCTCAAGAGTCCCGGGCCGGGGCACGCCGCGTGGCACAACCTCGAGTGCTACCTGCACGGCGTCGCGGGCACACAGGGCGCCGGCGACGAAGCCGGGTTCGGCCTGGAAGTGGACCGCGACGTTTCGCTGGTGAACAAGGAGGTGGACGCGCTTAGCGACGAGTACCCCGAGCCGGCGGCGTGGTGGGTGGAGAGGAACAAGGGCATGACCAGGGACGCCACCGGGAGAAGGGTTCTGCAGGATCACGAGGAGGGTAACCTCGCCATGTGAGATGACATTTATTTATTAGGTATACTGTACGAAGGAGTTTTCTTCGACAATATCGCGTGGATATGGAAGGGTCAATGAGAAGGCTGTGTTTAGTACCTTAACTTTTCAAAAAAAAACTCACATCCCCATCACATCGAAATACCGACACAAATATGGAGTATTAAATCTAGATGAAATAAATAACTAATTGCACAGTTTTGTTGTACTTTGCGAGACGAACATTTTAAGCCTAATTAATCAATGTTTGAATAATTATTACCAAATAAAAATAAAATTGCTACAGTGTGATGTGACAACTGCTACGGGATTTTGTTTTTCTATTTCGCGGATCACACAGCCATTATGTCGCGATTATTTTCAACAAGGTCCAGAATCAATTTTTCATTAAAATCAGATTGTTTCAAATTGGAAACTAGTTAGTACAGTACTATCGAAATCATCAGCACACCACGTTATTACGGCATTTTGGGCTAACGTGTTGGACGACAATAAAGGGCCAACACTATTTGGGCCCAGCATACCCTGGCTTTGATCAATACTGTATGTCATATTGGGCCAAAACGAGCTGGACCAATAACAACCTGAACCATCTTTTTTTTGCCCAATCGCAGTACTGTTTATGGCGTCACCGACGCAGTCTTTTATTGGGACGAAGGGAAAAAACCATCAGCTATACGTATGATGCAACTTGACACGTAATGCATGCACAGTTGCAAACAATGAGTTGCACCAAACTCGGATTCAACCGGGACAAGCGACCCCAAGCTCAAAGGAGCAAACTCTCTGCTCCCCTTTCTGCTGTCGATCTCGGTATCAAGCGCGTTCCGGGACTGAAGGGGATTCTTCGCTTCAGAAGACGCCCTTGCCGGAGGTGGCAACTTAAAGCCGTGACGAGGCATTTCCATTTCCACACCAAAAGTTGGTTCGCATTTGCTATATGCTCCGAAGTCAAGATGACAACGGTACCTGAAACCCGAGAACCCGACGAGTTTTACCCACTAAGGAGACGGATGAGGAAGAAGTTTTCTACCCACGAGTACGTTATTGGGCGAAATCCTTTACCCATCGGGTATGGTGGGTACGGGTGTGGAATAATAGTACCCATACCCGCATACCTGTGGGTAAGAAATACCTGTAAAATTGAGTAACCAGGCTAAGTGATTGTAGCCTATATAACTCATAAAATTTGGCTCAAACATTCCTACTATATATCAAAATTGAGTGACAGTTGTTATCTTAATGTGATGCCTGCTGATGGACCTAGTATATATCAAAATTTGGTCCAAACAGTACTAGTTAAGTTGTTAACTTGCTGGATGTTGTTATAATTTGTATGTGAACTTGGGTGTATTATCGGGTATGGAATACCCGTCTGCTTTCGCAGGTAACCCGATGGAATAGATTTTGACCTGACGGGTGCGGGTATTGTGGCCAGTACCCGTTTCCATTCGGACCCGAAGGTAGAAGTGTTCCTACATCGCTAGACTGATCTGGCATCACAGCACAGGAAGTGGCGAAGGGCGTCTGGGTTATATGCTGCCATTTGGGGATGGATTGAATTGGATTGTTCTTGCCCCCCTGGATGTGTCTCCCTCCGCCTTTCTAGGTCTGTTGGCAGCGTGCTGAGAGCATCTTCGCCGGGGCCCAAGGACGGCCGCGCCCACCGGCTGGACAGGGTACGATGCTGCCATATCTCGGGGCCATACCATGTCATGGCACGAGCGGCACACGGCTAGGACACGGCTTTTATTATCTTGGGGCCTCTCTCTCTCTCTCACGATCTGCCGCCGCGCGCACCACACAGCTCTCATCTACTGTACGTACAGACAGACTATAAGGGTGTGTTTAGATCCAAAATTTTTTAGGTTTTGGGCACTGTAGCACTTTCGTTTTTATTTGGTAAAAATTGTCCAATTATGGACTAATTAGGTTTAAAAGATTCGTCTCGCGATTTCTCGGTTAACTATGCAATTAGTTTTTTTTTCGTCTACATTTAATACTCCATGCATGTGCCGCAAGATTTGATGTGATGGGTACTATGCAAAATTTTTTGGGAACTAAACGGGGCCTAACTAGAGTCTACAGGGTACCCATCAACCAAATGTCAATTCACATTCACTGGCCAAGTGTGAAACCGTGAGAGAGCCGCCCACTCGTCGGGCGGTTCCTTCCTTCTTGTCCCTTGGACGTGCACCAAGTTCCGCCGCCCGTCAGACGCAAGCTTGGGTTTCATCCGTCCGATGGACATGGAGCTCGTGTCGTGTGGCCGGCCGGGTCGTACGTGATATGACAGCCCGGCCGGCGATTGCGCGCGCACCGCGGCGTTGATTGATTGATGATGCTTGATGCATTGATGATGATTAGATGATGATCAGATGATGATGAGACGGACCCCCGGCTCAGGCGGCTGCCCGACCGGGTACTTGTACGTACAGGGGCTATTAAGCCAGCCGCGCGGCATGCATGCATGTCCTTTGCCGCGGGCCGCGCGCGCGCGGAGTGTTTGCCCAGTCCAACTTGGACGTACTGTAGGTCACGACTTAATTATACGAGTGATTAATAAACCTGTTACAGTTTGCATAAGACACGAGCGTCGTCGTGCCGGTGTCCTTGTCTGTTCTAGACTTCTAGCTCGTCTCCGGCCTGATCCCCTTGTGTTGCACAACCAATTAAACCCGTCCTACCTTCTGTCACGAACGTCGAACGCTGGCATTGCTAGCCTGGTAGGAACAGCCAACAAGTTCATTCGCGTGGAAGCGAGGGCAGCAGAAGCGGTGGGGAACCACATGCATGTCAGCTTGGGTTCACATTCAGATAGTACTACGTGCTTCGCTGCTTGTTACTGATCGCCAGCCAGAACGGATTCATTACTCAGGCTGTTGTTCAGTGTCGTTATTCTCTGCCTCTGAGGTAAAAAAAAAAACAACATGCGATCGCCCTATGCGCTGTTGCGTGCCCATGCATCAAAAGAAGGGCCCGCCCGGCAACAAGCTAGGCCGGTGATGTGAATCGATCTCACCGTACCCCGGATATATAGTAGCCACAACGATCGATCGGGCCGTCGTGGCGTGGAGAGCATGCTGCGCTGTAGATAGGCATCGTCGTCACTTCGTCAGACGACGACGTCGTCAGTATGTACGTGTTCGATCAGTACTCGTACCGTGGGGCTGGCCCTGGCCGGCAAGCATGCAATGCGTCTACCGATCGAGACATGGGCGCCACCACGTTGACGGATCTGAGATGCATCCGCGCGCGCGCATTGATGACTAGGTGCTGCATGCGATCGTCGTCTTCGATCGACTCGACTCGACTCTCGATCCGGCTGGCTCCTCCACCGCTACCACCGCCGTGGATATGATGATCCGCGCGCGCAATGAATTCCACTCATCCACCGTGCGTCCTCACTCGCGTACCGGCCCGTGAAGATCGAGGTGCATGCCAACCCATGCAGTTCTAGCAGTCGATCGAGATGCGTAGCGTACCCCAGGTTGTACGTACTGTACGTGTTGGTTGGCTCGATCAAGGGGCGCTGAAGCCTTCCCTGTTCCTCGCATATATACCAGCCGCGACAATGCAATGCTACGAGCGAGCTGCGCGCATGGATCTTCAGGCTGCTGCGGCATGCGACGCATTCACACGGCGTCATGAAATGCACACACGCCGTCCGGGGCTCGATCGCTTCTAAATCCAGGACGGCCTCCCCGGCGCCAGCCGCCAGGTAGTACGTACTCCTACTCCTACTCCTCACTCCTCCAGCGGTCGCGCGCGAAGTCAAGCGTACACACTATAACTATAGGCCTCTACCCTCGACTCGCTGTCGGCTCGGGGCACCACCAGCTGCAACGCAGCGAGCAACTGATCGATGGGCATTAGTATGAGCCAACGACGGAACGTACACTGTGCCCGTGCGCCCACGTCACCATTTAAATCCGGGGCTCTCGTGTGCATGGACCATCTCTCCATCATCAGACAACACAAGTCTCGATCTTTCCGGCCCGGCCTGCGCGTCATCGCCGGCCCCTATTTGAACCGATTTTTTATTCCAAGAGAATCGTACGTGTCTCCATATGCTCACAATGGTTTTGATGGGCGATCAAACTGCCATCCAAACGGTTTGTACTATTATATATGCTGTCAGACGAAATGATATGATTGCCTTGATGTACAAGTAGGTCAAACACACTTGCGCTCTCAAATTTGTGTGCCAACAAGTATAATCTTTTGGTCGATCTACTTGGCTATTTAGAAATAATGAGACTTTTTTTTTGGGTAAAAACAATTGTACTTTTATTTGCATAATGTTTTAGAGCAATTTTTTAGACATATTCTGGAATGCCCTACGGGGCATGTCGAGCGCTATACAGACTATAGCTATGAAAAAAATCGTCAAACATGGGTGGCCATCATTCAAGAGGCTTAGAGCATATATCTCTTGTAGTGCATTTTATATAAATTATATTAGGGGATACCTCAAAATCAATTTATGTGATGATATAAAAGAGCACGGTTGAGTGTCATGTAGCATTATGTTTTGTCAGGAAGATTGTTCGCATAACATTTGGCTTATGACCTTCAATGACTATGACTAATTTTTCCTCCATATGTGGTTACAACCATATTGAACCAAAAATGTGGTCGAGCGAGAGTGCAATAATTTTCTATGTGATTGACAACAAGTGACATACTTTTTGATAAAAAATGTTACAATCTTATTTACATGTTATTTAGGGTGACCTAATTTGGATATGTCTTTGGTCCATCCTTCAAAAAGAGGCTGGCCAAACAAATTTGAAGCTGGTATGTCGATTATTGGAGACTTGGACTATAGAGAGGTTTGCCAAAAATATAAAATGGTTGTCTTTTAATTGACTTAGTGCATAGTTCGTCGTTTGGCTCTTTTATTTAGATCCTTTGCTCTGTTGTTTTCTGGGAGCTTCTTTTTTGTTAAATGGTTATGTGCAAAACTCTTGTACGTAGAGGTCCGGAATAAAATTTCTTTTTTCTCACTTAAAAATCGCAAGTTATCTAAAACTTATCTTCTATATTTTTTTAGATAGAGAAAGGTGGTTGTCTCCTTTATTTATAAGAAAAAAACACATATTTTAGGAGATCTCTTGAATATTATAGATATAGGAAATAAAGATATACAGGAGTCAGCTACAACATCTCCATCTTCAAAAACACTACTTTTTATAGCCATAAGACATTGAATATCTGGTGGAGATTCTCTCAACATTTACTCAATCATTCCTTTTATTTAGTTTTGATTCTAGAGAGCTTTTAGAGAAAATAGGATGCTACTGTCATGCAAAACTAGACTAGAATAAAACTTCGTGTTTTTTCTAAAAACGACTACACCTACTACATGGAGATTCACGCAAACTGAGTTGTTTGTTTTTCTGAACTGAATATTACAAAAAATTATTTAGGAGGAGAACGTTTTCTATCACATTTTTTACCAGCGTTCATTACTGCCTCAGCAATCAACAGTTACTAGCTCACCTGGGCTATGGCACCTGGAGCAGATTCCATGACCCCACGTGTACAACAGGTCTCCTCCAGGGTCCATGGCTAGGGCAGATTGACGCTGATAAGTACTTTTCTTGGTGGTTAGTACATCCTTACAGTAGGCCTCTAAACGTCTCATTTCCAAAGTGTAACTTGCTTTTTCTTTTCTAGTTACATAAATCTTGTAGCACGTGAGAATAAGATGTTTAGAGGCGTTTTAATACAAAATAGTTACCTTAAAAAGTATAACGACTTATAATTTAGTTTCTTTATTGTTTTATTTATAACTTTGGTAGAGCTTCACTTCTTACTGTTTGAAAAGTGATTTTGATAGGGAGCAAGTCTAGCCAATTCAAGCAGGCACTTGTTACTTGGGCCACGATAGAAATGACCAATTTTGGCACGACTTAATCGTCATGTCCGACTTCACACTAAACTTGACTTGACCTGACCTGTACAGGTCTGAGAATAGAAGTAAGATTAAAAAAGATTCTCGATCCGAGCTTGACCTGAAACTTTTATTTTATCTAATTATCCGATTGAAAAAGGCGGATGACTGGCCTAAATCTTGGGAACGAGCCTGGTTTGAAAAATGAGGCGTGAAACGTCGCGTGGGTTTCTATAAATAGACCTTTTTTAAGGCCGGCCCGCAAAGTGCTCATGTAAGCACGATAGAATCATAGAACTACCATGCTGCCTCGTAAAATCCACTTCCCCATTTTTTCTGTTGTCTTATCAAAATTTGTAATTTCTACTTTCTCAATTTTAAAATTTAAAATTATAAAATATTTTGACTTTCTTAGATTTATAACTTTTACTTTGCACCTAAATATATATTATGTCTAGATACATGGTAAATGTCATGTATGTAGAAATGCCACAACGTATTATAATTTAAAACAGAGTATCTATCTATCTATCTACTAAGTATCTATCTATCTATCTATTGGCATCTACAAATATGATTAATATAGCTAAATCTAGAATTGATTTTTATACAAACTGAGAAGCAAATATATAAGTGAGTCCATTGGAAACACATTTAATGAAGGCCAAATTAGAATAGAAACCATCAAAATTGCTAGTTTGATCTCAACGAATTGTTTACAAAAATATACTCCCTCTTCCCCTAAATTTGATTTGTGTGCCGATAAATTTGACTTGATTTATAGAAAATATGTGCTACATTTGTATGGCCAAATAAATTCAATAAAGAACTAGATTTAAATATCTATTTAATGATACTAATTATCATCATAAACAATAATAATATTTAATATATATTTAATCAAAATTATTTTTCGGAAAACGAAAATGAAGAGAAGGAGTATCTAAGAGGCCTTAGATAAATAACCACCTTGTGTCTTGGCTAAGATTCCATTCCGGCGTCCTTTGGAGTTGATGGGCCCAAGGCCCCACTATGTAGTTTTTTTTAAGTTACCCGAAGGATTGACTCGGCACATCTCGAGATTCCTGAGGATGTCGCCTACCACAAAAATACGAGCACCCATGTAAAAATGAAGACTTGAACCTAGATAAACAGGTTCCACCCTGAGAAACGAAACTAATTGATCTATGATCAATTCGCGGGTCCCATCCATGCAGTTGGACTTCTATTCATCAACGGAGGCAATATTCGGTGTAGGCCGCCATGGGCTAGCAAAATAGAAGAAGAAAAAACTACAAAGGAAGTGTGTGATTGATGGGGGTTCTGGTGGTGTATGTCATTGATGGGGTTCCCCCAGAAACACATCTCCATTTAGTTTTCTTTGGTACGCCACATCTTACAACTTAGGACCTCTTTGAGACATATGATTATGAAACAAAGAAATAGAAAAAAAAAGCATAGGATTAGACTTAAGAGTTGCACGTCACTTACAGTCCCACGGGAACTGAAAAATCAGAAAAAGTTTTTCAGGGCAGAAGAGAGCTAGACACAGTCACACACAGACAAGCTTCCAAAGGTGAGACCTCATATTGAATTTTCTTCACAATTCCTATGAATTGAGGCATTATTATTCCATAATAATTTGTAAGGTTTTAAAATAGTGAATCATTCCAAGGGCGAATGTGAAATCTGTAGAAATTTTTTCGTATAGTAATTTACCAATGTTTAGTAGCTGTCAAACTTCACTTTCATTAGATACAACAACGTTTTGTTTTTTTTTCGTGAAAGTACGTAGTATATAAAACAGGGTGTTGGGTGCTCGGCTTTTAGTGGGAGATAACTCATAGATATAGCATATCATCTTTTACAAACGGAATTCTCTCCGTTTCTGGAACTTTTGAGCGGGTACAGCCGTACAGCAAACATGTAACGATCACACGCGCGCGCATCGGCGAGGACACACGGAAATTTGACCCGCAGCGGTACGTGGCCAGCTTTTGCCAGTCGCGTCCCTAGCTCTGTTAAAGAAGTGTTAATGCTGGTCCCTCCCGCCGCACCACGCCGGCCGATTATAGATAGAAGAGGGCGTTTAGCCGTTTACCAACATCCACTGTGACGCTGTGTGTGCAGTGTGCGTACTGCTACTGCTAGCACCTCGGCTGGGCTCGCACTCGCGCACCACACCTGACCGCCGCCACTACCTTTTTCAACCCAAAGGCAAAAAGACCCGTTTCTCGGACAGTCGGACGCCGCGCCTTCCGCTTAAACCCCGCAGGCCGCAGCGCATCACCGCCGCCGCTCAGCACTCATGTACGAGAGCGCCGCGGCGCAGTCCTAAGGTCTCTACACGCCATGGTGGCAGGCCGCGTCAAGGCGGCCATGGGCTTCCAGCGCACCCCCAAGTCTTCGGAAGCGGCGTCTCCACCCCGGACGCCTAACCACGCGCCGCCGTCGGGCTCCGCGCCGTCCAAGGCGTCGGCGCTGGCGCGGTCCTTCGGCTCCTACTTCCCGCGCTCCTCGGCGCAGGTGCGCCCCGCGGCCCGCGCGCCGCCGCAGGTCGCCGAGCTGCTGCGCGCCATCGAGCAGCTCCAGGAGCGGGAGTCGCGCCTCCGCGTGGAGCTGCTGGAGCAGAAGATACTCAAGGAGACCGTGGCCATCGTGCCGTTCCTGGAGGCGGAGCTGGCGGCCAAGAGAAGCGAGCTCCAGAGGTGCAGGGACACCGCGGACCGGCTGGAGGCCGAGAACGCGCGGCTGTGCGCCGAGCTCGACGCCGCCGCGCTCGAGGTCACGAGCAGGAAGCAGAGGATCGTCGAGCTGGAGAAGGAAATGGCGGAGCTGCTGAGGAAGCAACAGGAAGCAGCGGCGGCGGACGACTGCTCCTCGTCCGCCTCGGCGCCGAACGAGCTTCTCCATCTCGAGAGCTCCAGCGCGGCGCCAAGTCTAGCTCAGCAGCTTGGTGCTGATGCTGACCGGCCGTACATTCCGGCGCCGCCCCCAGCGCCTCTCAAGCCCAAGTCCTACTTCTCCGCCTCGTCGCACCCTTCGCCCGCAAGCTCGTCGCCACCTTCGCCGTCTTCCTCCACGTCCACCTCATCGTCTTCGCCGGCGCACTCCCGCTCGTCGTCGGATACGGCGGCAGCCGCTCCGAGAACCCGCGTGGTAGTAGAGCTCTCAAAGCTGCCGCCCATACCTCCACCGCCACCGCCTTGCCCTCCGCCGCCTCCCAGCAGGAGCACGAGATTCTCTCCGTCGAGCTCAGGCACCCGCGGGCACCCGCCTCCCCCGCCGCCTCCGCCTCCGGCAAGGAGGCCGTTCGGCGCCGCGCCAACACCAGGGGCGTCATGCGACGTCAGGCGCGTGCCCGAGGTGGTGGAGTTGTACCACTCGTTAATGCGGCGGGAATCCAAGAGGGACGGTGGTGTCGCGAGTGAGCCCACGAGCGGCGGCGGCGGCGTGGCGACGACGACGCGCGACATGATCGGCGAGATCGAGAACCGGTCAGCTCACCTCATCGCGGTGCGTACCACTGAAGCATCCATCACCCCGTTTTCGTTCTCGTTTTTTCTCTGAACCGTGACCACCACCGCCGGTACGCAATTAGTAGAGGTTAGGTTGGGTAGTCGTCGTCCTCTTCAGCGCAGCGGCTAACTACTATTCGAACGAACGGCCCGAAGAATTTGGTAACGCACAGTCGGAGAGCAGTCGAGGCGTCGTTCTCCGTCGTCATTGCAAGATTACAAGCGGTTTGGTTGGGTAGATACGTACGGTTAGTTATTGCTGCGACGGTAAATGCCTAGTACTACTACAGTACTATGCATGCATGCTCTGCCAAACCTTGATCCATGCAGGTACAGTACTCCTACAGCAAGTAAAACCCGTTTGCTCTCGAGTTATCCTCGCTCCTCGATGACTGTCCATGTCAGAATTCCATTATTCCGAAGGCGAGTGCAGCGACCAAGATTTTGTTTGTTCTGATGGCTACGCCCGTCGTTTGGCGAGAATGCTGATCGGAAGCTGCGGCGGTAATGCAGTTACAGTACGTGTGGTAATTGTACAGCAGGGAGTTAAACTATGAAGCAGAAACGTAGTACAATACGTATTCTGACGAGGTGGATGTGTCATACTGCCAGCCAGGTGGGGCCGACCGAAGTGCAGTGAAGGGTTGGTCTGGTTCGGTAGATGAGAGCTTAATGTGTGAGTTACGGTCTTACATTTTAATCCGAGCAGGCGGAGTGATTCGTACTCCCCCAACTCGGGTCATACGCTAGCTCCGGTTGACTTGGATCTCAAGGAAGATACTTAGCACGTCACTTGTGTTGTGATTCGAATTTTGAAGCAGTTGAACAAAAAGGATGATCAAGAATGGGGTTAGTTAAACTGATTTTGTAGTTGACTTTGGTTGGTTGGCAGATCAAGTCGGACGTGGAGAGGCAAGGCGACTTCATCCGGTTCCTGATCAAGGAAGTGGAGGGCGCGGCGTTCGTGAACATCGAGGACGTCGTCACCTTCGTCAAGTGGCTGGACGACGAGCTCTCGCGCCTGGTGCGTTCAAGTTGGGCACACCAAAGGTAGTCCATCGATGGGTCAGCTGCTAATCCACTTGGTCCGCGGGCGTGCGTGCAGGTGGACGAGCGCGCGGTGCTGAAGCACTTCGAGTGGCCGGAGCACAAGGCGGACGCGCTCCGCGAGGCGGCGTTCGGCTACTGCGACCTCAGGAAACTGGAGGCGGAGGCGGCCTCGTTCCACGACGTCGACGAGGCGCGGCAGCCCTGCGCCGCGGCGCTCAAGAAGATGCAGGCGCTCTTCGAGAAGTAAGCGGTCTCCTATGCGACCGTGAAGGGTCACGGCGGCTGCTTTTTTGTGTTCTATTCTAATAAAATGTGTACGTGTGCCGAGCTGACATTTCAGGTTGGAGCACGGCGTGTACAACCTCGCCCGCGTCCGGGACGCCGCCACCAGCCGGTACACCCGGTTCCAGATCCCGTGGGGGTGGATGAAGCAGGACGCCAGCATCGTCAGCAAGGTAAAATGAAAACTTACTGTACTGTACATTCACTCGCGCGCCGTGGGTCCGTGGCATTCGCGTAGGAGTAAACAGTAGAGACTGTCGAGTGTGGATGGAGAGGACAAACAAACTTTTCTGATGGCGTCCGCACATGTATGTCGGGCGTCACGTACGCGCAACCGTACAAGTCCGCGCGTGATCCGGCACGCCTCTGCTAGTTTCACGTGCAAGTAGAACGTACGGTGGTAGCCCTCACGTGCCGGCCCCGGTACACAACAAGAAGGGAATTCGAGGGGTCGAAATCCAGAACGCTACGGGTCGGGCGGCAGAAGCAGGCGTGGTCTCGTCTGTTTCAGCGTGGGGGCATAGGATGTGGGCGTGCACCGCTACACGTGAGCCGGCTTGCTTGCTTGCTCCCTTCCCCTTTCTCCCCTGCCACCGCTGCAGCAGCTAGAGAACAATCCCGCGGCACCTCGGGAGCCAGCCGCGTCCGTTCTGCGCGGCAGGCATCGGTTGGTCGAGCTGGACACGGCGCACGGGCTGCATGCGGGAAGGGGGCAATCTGTCCTCGTCAACGTGGGCCCCGCGCCCGGGCTATGCGAGCCAAATACGCACTCCACCCAGTTGCGCTAGCGATTCGGCGGTGGCGGTGCGATGCGTGATCCGATCATTGTTGTGTTCTCATTGCCGTGTTCGGCAGGGCGCTATGCATGGCGCCCTGCTGCGTGCACTGTTCGTGTGCCAGCCCGTGCTCGGTCTCGGGTGTGGCTTCCGCACTTGTGCTGCACCGACTCTGTCACCAGCTGGTGTCCTGCTCCGTAGAGCCGGAAGACTCAGAAAATCATGCCTCACTTCATCAACGAAAATACAGTATAAAAAATCAAGGATACCTGGAGTGATGTAGCCTTCCGTCCTTACACCGGGTGGTTGTGTTTCGGTTTCCAAACCCAATTGAATTTGTGAGTGCACGTACGCTCCTTTCTTGCATCTCACTGCAAGTTCAGTACTGTAGTATGCATGTACTCCGTACTGTATTTGATTGAAAGTTTTGAATGCTGGTAGATGAAAGCAATATACGTGTTCCGCGGATGATTTTCCTTATTGTACGTAACTAGTATATTTGTCCGTGCTAACGCTACGAGTTATATTAAATCCAAAGTTAATTCTATCAAATTTGAAATACTTCATTAAGGTTTAGTCAAAAACATAATTTTATAGACAAAAAAATAGAGTAATATTAGTTCAAAAGGCATAAGACCTAGATGTACTTTATCAAAAAGTTAAGAATTTAATCTTATTTTATAAAAAATCATATATGACAAAATTGCTAAAGTAAATTATCCTTTCTCCCACGCAACTATATCTAGGCACCCGCCCCCGCTCATGTACCGGCGATGACGGCAACGACCATATTGGTCGTCCCCCACAAATAAACTTTTAGGTGAAAGAAATTATCATTAAATATCTTTTTGTTAAGTTGTTTCAGACAAATAAACTTAAGTTGTTTCATTAAATTACCATAGTGGTCATCCCTTACAAATAAACTTTCAAGCAAAAGTCATGAGATCTAGAACCGAGTAGCACTCACCTGTAGGGGAAATAAGAGATTATCTCTATATCTACAACTAAAAAATACCGAGAGAACCCGTCTACCCAGCTTCACCACGGCATCCCGACGCTGCTCCCACCTCCCGGCAAAAAAAAGAAGGAAAAAAACCGTTCGGCGCATGCGCGGACTGCCCAGCGTCCCACCTCCGGTAAAAATAAACCCCGGCGCCTGCTCCCATCTGCCGGCAAAAAAGTTGTCGGGACGCCGGACGCGCCGCCGCCGCCGGATCCGTCGCCAGACGTTGCCGGGACGCCGGACGCGCCGTCGTCGGATGGGCTGCCGCTTTGACGCCGGATCCGCCGTCAGACGTTGCCCCCTCGTTGCCTTGACGCCGAACGCACCGCAGTCGGATGAGCTGCCGCCTCAACACCCTACGTGCCACCGCCACAGAACGCGCACCGCCGTTAGACAGGCTGCCTGCCCCACGCCGGACGCGCCGCCATCGGACGAGCTGCCGCCTCGACGCCCTATGTGCCACCGCGACACCGCCATCGAACAAACTGCTTGCCCTACATCCACGGGATCTCTGAGTAGCAGTAACTTGTTTCAATCAAGCGATTAACAGAGGAAAAAAAAGACACGTCCGACTTTCTCCATGCTCAACCACGCCTGGCCGCGAGCGAAGGAAGGAAAACGCAAGCCGTCACAACACCTGAGTCCCCACACTAAACCGGCAGCGTGGTTCTTTTTTTCGCGAGGCACGGGGCGACGGCGTGGTTCTTTTTCCCTCACGCTAAAAGGGTGAGTGAGATTTTTCCGCGTGGCACGCGAGTGTGATCGGCTTGTTTTTTTTTCACGACGCGAGTGGGATCAATTTTTTTTTCGCGAGGCACGAGAGTGAGATTCGATTTTTCCGCGGGATCGGCGTGTTTTTTTTTTCACGAGGGACACAAGTGGGATTCGATCTCTGAAGCTTGTGCGTGGGTGGTGCGAGAGAAGGAGGGTGGGAGCCTGGTTGTGAGGTCAGGAGGTGAGATCCAGGCTTCCCAATTTTTTTAAAAGATTTCAATTATAGTAGAGATTCAGTTGCTGCCACATAGATCTATGTTAGGCTTCCCCTTTGCAAGGGCTTCTACATGGGCTTCTTCATCGGTTTAATTAAAAGCACTACCAAACGAGTATACAAAACCGAAAACAAGCCAAAAACAGTGAAGCCGAAGCTTTCAGAGTCTAGAAGCCGAAGTCACCAAAACATGTTTTTGTTGTTTTTTTTTTTATGCCTTCTCCATTTCTTGACAAGCCCAATCACTACCAAAGAGTTCCTTAAAAATAATATGATTGCACTGAATGGACGCTCGTGAGGGGCAATAAAATGTCGAGTCGAGGAGTGGTACCCCTTACATTAATTAACAACCTGTTATGGTTTTTGCACCTCATGGACATACTCTGGGCTTATTATTTGTAACCATACATTTTATCTGTATCTGTCTAAAGCACTGATGAGAGCGGTCATGTACAGATCAAACTCCAGTCAGTGAAGTTGGCAATGAAGTACCTGAAACGGGTTTCCTCTGAGCTTGAGGTAATCAAGGGAGGCCCTGAAGAGGAGGAACTGATGCTTCAGGGAGTACGGTTCGCCTTCAGAGTACACCAGGTACATGCTTGGTTGTTAGCATGCAACTATGGAAAAAAAAACATTAGTGTGTATCATAGAACAATTCAAGGCTCTATTCGATTCCATGGTATCGTTAGGCCATGGCAAGGCACTTGACACTCCTCCTCGCTCCATGCAGTTTGCAGGTGGATTCGACGTAGACACCATGCGAGCCTTCCAGAAGCTCAAGGAGAAGGCGTCCATGTGCCGGATACAACGCCGTCATCTGCGGCAGCACAGCCTCGTCGACACAGGGCCTGAGGAATGAGAACCAGAGCATGCAGTTTTTTTATATATATGGTCGGTTTATCCCTACGCCATCATCTCGTCGTCGTCGCCACAGTGAGATAGTATGATTTGTTGATTGCTTTTTTTTTTCTTTTGTTGCGATAAATAGTTGATTGTCTATTCTGCTGTAAACGCTCCAGTAATGAGTAATGTAACTAATGAACAACCTTTGTGCCTTTTTAGGAGAAAAAAATCTGGGTTTATTACAGGCTCATCCTTTGTTCTTCCGATGTCTGTTTTTGTCAAAAAAGTTACTGATAATATATAAAATTTGCCGCTATTTGCGTGCCGTTCCGTATACGGCCCTCACGAAAGGTTTCAGTGTTTTTTCCCTGAACATCGCCATCGGATTGCATCGAGCTTCATACATACTGAACAATAACTGAATGACCCCAGGTTTCAATCATGTAATACTGCTGCTGCTGCTTCTTCTTCTTCTTATATGATGATATGACATAACAGTGTTCCTCCTGACTTTTTTTTTTTATAAAAAAAAATCGAATCACCAATTTAAATACGAGAAATGCCTATATATATAGCTTGCGCCAATTGGTATATAATATTTGTTTTTCCCCCGGTCCTATGCAAGGAGCGACGCGTAGAGGATCTGGTTCCATGTGTCGGGCACGCCGGCGAGGCACCAGTGGCTGCAGTCGTTGCCCGGGTGGCCGCCGCTGTAGGCCGAGGGGTGGCCGTCCCGCCTGAGCTGCGACAGCAGCGTGACGTCGAGCAGGTACACCGGCTTGGACATGCCGCTCAGCGCGGCACGCACCGCGCCCTGCGCCGGGACAGGGCCGGCGGGGTACGCCGACCCGGCGACCGGCTGCGCGCAGCTCCGTGAGCCCTCGCCCCAGTCGGCTCCGCTGCAAACGAAACAAACGCTTTTTAGTTGTTGGGCCTTTCGGATCTTGTGGTTTTGGGCTTTAGTGGATGGGGTTGGTTCCTTACTTGTAGTGGGTCGGCGAGATTCCCTGGAAGTAGACCTTGGTTCTGGAGGTGTCGACGTTGGAGTCGACCCACCTGGCCCATGTTGACATCCCCTTGGAGAAGGCCGTGAGCCGGTCCATGTCCTTCATCACCTGCCCTCCGTCTTGGACGTAGTCCCACCTGGATCAGTGATCACCAGCAATTCGATCACCATCGCAACAAAATCGAAACGATCAACACCAGCAACTACTACTGCTATTCCAAGTTACAAAACGGTGCATGATATGACGATATCTTCAAAAAATGGGAAGAGAAGAAGTAGGTGTTGTCGACTTACGGCTGGTCCCTGCCGGTGTGCGTCCACCAGTGCCATGTGTTGAAGACGAGGACGTCGGCGCCGAGCCAGGCGTCGCCGGTGATGGAGTCGAGCTTGAGCACCCGGCCGACGGGCTCCTCGACGATGTCCACGAGGTAGGTGCTCCGGTAGTAGGCCACCGACACCCCGTAGTCCTGCCGGCCACCACATTCACAGAGACGCGCGTTAATTAGTTGGCGTACGTGCGGCCCCCGCGGGCGATCGGCAACAGACTTTAGGCGCCGTGTCCGTGCGCGCCTCTCATCCGTATGCGTGTACCGCCAAAACAGAGCAACGCGATTAAATGCACACGCATGCTACGCCTACTATGCACGTACATGGCCGCACCGTATCAATCAGCACAGCAGGCCCAAAAGTGTCGGCACCTCCTATATATATTTGCAATGCAGTGGACGCGGACATAAACTGGCAGATAGTACTCATACTAGTATATACTACTGTGAGTACTATACTACTACAGTCGTCGGCGACAAATATCTAGCTCTGTTTGTCTGCGTCTGTGGCTACCTGTGCGTCTCAGCGGAGCGGATGCGATGTCACTGCTGCCGTAGCACATGCAGCAATGAACCCCGTACTTCTAGCTTTGGTTTTCTTTTCTTCGTTACATAATTTTGTACGGCCCGTCCGTGGCATTGCATACCTGCATTCTGCAAAGTGCAAGGCAGCAGCAGCAGAAGAAGAGTAGAGTAGAGTAGAGTAGAGTAGAGCGGGCAGCAAAGATGGCAGCATCAGCATCCTAGAATTCACGGCAGTGATAATAATTGGACTCGTGGAATTCATGGCGATGATCATTGGTTGCACCCGCGACAATAGTGGACTCATCCTAGACTCATGCACTGCATGTGAGCGGTCGTTGCCAACAGCTAGCCATGCATGATAGGGATCGGATCTGCATTTGAGGTGGGATTATTGCTGGGACGACGACTGCACTGCACTGCACTGCATCCTACTGTACTACTCGACAGCAAGTAGTGGTTCAGCTGTCCGGATCATCTGAAATGCTAAATTGACGCCTGATCAAGGACAGGCCCCAGAGACGAGTGCTGCAGGCTCCCCCGAAAGTCACCGTTGCGCGTCCCATCTTTAGACGTACATACAGGTTCAGATAAGTCCATCCATAAAACCCCGCACCGTCCGTATTTCATTTCGCAACAGTACTGCGTCCGTTCCTCAGGCAACCTACCTAACAGAGGACTCGGACCCAATGCCCTGCTTTGATAAACGGCTAGACGCAGACAGTCTGAT
This sequence comes from Microstegium vimineum, assembly GCA_022036555.1. Taxonomy (NCBI): domain Eukaryota; kingdom Viridiplantae; phylum Streptophyta; class Magnoliopsida; order Poales; family Poaceae; genus Microstegium; species Microstegium vimineum. The sequence continues at coordinate 31,998,927 of CM039138.1, forward strand.
GATTATAATAGGGGAGACTAACATTCACAAAGTACCAATCTGGTCGCAACAACAAGTAAAGAACTCCCATTTGTTAAGTCTCTGCAGCTAGTATAGGTGACGAGAGGATGCATCTGGAAGACAGACAGAGGATGCATGAGAGGATCCAACAGTTTGACCCTTGCCAGCGTATCACGGGTACCCTATATAAGACCGATTAGCAAAGGGACCCGTACCCGTAGCAAAACGCCAAAAGCGAACAATGGGACGGACGTGCATGATTGCTTTGTGCTGTCGCGCGGCCCATGGCGACGATCCACCCACGAGATCGTCCAATTCCTCTGCCACCACATGAGCAAATTGGCGCGCGGGGCCAGTTTTCTGCTGGCGGCGGTGCGATTTGGCGCTGGTGCGCTACGCTACACTACACTGCCCGCCTCCATCGGCGCCAGCCAGACAAACGCGACGTTCCACCGGTAGTGCCCGAAAGCCTGCGGCCGGAACTCCCAAAAGGCCAGCACGGCGCACAGGCACAAACCTTTTTGGAAAGCTTGTAGACTGTCTATTTCCAATCTTGCTTTTTAGTAGTTGCTTTATTATTAAAATAATTTGAAAACGTGAACCCCTTTCTGTGGACGCCGTTTTTTTAATACGTGTCAAATGAGTTAAGGCTTGACTGGTCAGCGGCCGTTCTCCATCGACATCGAAAAATCGTGAGCCGGTATTGCCGATGAGAGTGCTGCGGGAAGACCAATTGCGCTGCCGAGAAGACATTGCCGATTGCCGATAAGGAGATTTTGCAGTCAGTCGACCGCCGATGAAGGGTGTTTGTCAATTGCCGATCGGGAAGTGTTGTCGATGCCGATGGGTATGAAATACCGATGAGTACATCATAACTTAACGTTTGGTGTCAGCAGAAGGTTACTGGTGGCCAAAGAAGGAAGGTGCGGATTGAAGGGATCTGCCGATGGAAAGTTTCCATCGAAGAGAAGTATAAGGAAACTGGTGTTTTGTATCAGTATTATTATTATAGTAGTTTGAGTCCGACTCTTGCATAAGTCGTTCATTTTCCTTTAAAATAGGTGTGGAAAATAAATATTATTTTAGATCCGACTCCTGCGTGAGTCTGTTTCCTTAAAAATAGGAGTTTGTTTTAGGAAGGATATGAGTCGCGTCCTTGTACAACTCTCCATACGGGAGTATAAATATGTGCCCGAAGGCCATGAGAAAGACAATCAATCCAATCAAAAAACAAACCAATTTTATTCTTATTTTACTTTTATCGCAATTTCCCTTTTACTGCATTAGTTGTAGTTTATCAACGAGTTCTTTCAAGCTTCGACGAGCTGCATCATCTTGATCTCCGTCAAACCCTTGCAAGTTCCGCGTGGGAGTACCTCTGAGCTTTGGCATTCCGGGTGCATCGCTGTTTGCCTCGTTCAGCTCTACTCTAGTTACCCTTGATCAATCTGAGCTTTGACATCCGGGCGCATCGCCGTTGTCTTGTTTAGTTTTGTTCTAGTTATCATCCTTGTCGATTGATTGGTCAAATCGACTGGCACGCCTCCGGAATACCGAGCTTTGGGTAATAGCCCGAGGTGTTCACAGATCTGACGCTTTTTGTGTCAACACCTCTTTTGGCACGCCCAGTGGGACCCGACTATACAGATCTACACATCGGTCATGGGCGATCACACCGATGTTAACCAGAAAAATGTCATTGAAGTCTCTGAGGCCGATCTGAAAGATGATCAGAAGCAGGTCATGGAGCGGGCTATGGAGGAATACAAACGCTCATATCTTAAATCCTTCAGCCTAAACGGGATCGGCAAAGCAGTACAGAAGCAAGATCCGCCGTCGCCACGGCAGACTACTTTCTACGCTGATTCTGGTAAAGTACAAAATACGGTTAATTGTGCATTAAATGATGTATTAATTAGCCAATCCAATGTGCTGTCCGATACCGTACGCAATGCTGTCAAGCAAGCTTTCAAGGGACAGACACCATATTATGTTGGTCCAGAGTATCGTCAACTCGGATCGGCATCTGTTACGACTCCATCGGCGGTTCCAAGGGTGTCTACACTAATTATGAGCCGATCCGCCGATGAGATCGCGCCACCAAGATTAAGCCCAACAAGCATTACTCAGATGAACGCAAGTCTGGTGGCTTCAACAATGTCTGGGCCTGTAATCCAGAATCAGCCAACTTTGGCCAACTCATGGAGATACGGTATGTCTCCAAGTCTATCTGCTGATTCCAGATTGGTCCAAGATAACCATGCCGGATGGAAAGTTCCCATGGTATCGACAACGCCTGCACAGCCGATGGATCCGATGATGCACTATGTTACATCTCCAACGGCGCAGTTGCCAACAGGGAATCTGCAAACGGCAGTACCCAGAGTGTCGTACGCCCAGTCATCGGCAAAATACGTGCCGATGCAGCAAGTCGCAGCCCCTGCAAGTCAAATCATGGTGGCAGCGAATTACCCGGCGCTACAGGGACGACAGGCGTCAGCCGGCTATTAGCCATCGGCAACCTCTTGGCCGACGCAATAAGGTACGCCGATTGACAATCAATCTATATCGGCAATAACTGCTCAAGTTGTGGTACCCCCGAGTCAAAGCGATCATCCAAGGGTACAACAAGAACAAACATTAGCCGGTTATCAACCATCGGCAAATGCTTGGCCGATGCAACAAGACCTGTCAGTAGTTAATCAGTCTATATCGGCAAATTCTTGGCCGATGCAACAAGGCATGTCGAATGTCAATCAGCCTGCATCGGCCATGGCTACTCAACCCATGGTACATAGAAGTCAAAGCTATCATGCAGGGGTACAAGGGTTGCAAGAGTCAGTCGGCTACCAACCATCGACAGATCGTTGGCCGATGCAACAAAGCATGCCGAGTATCAGTCAGTCCGCATCGGCAATGGCTGCTCAGTCTATGGTGCCCGCGAGTCGAGACCATCATCCGAATGTACAAGGGCTGCAAGAGTCGGCTGGTTATCAGCCATCGGTGAGTCATGTGCCGGTGATACCTAATGTAGGATGGATCGGCCAATTGCCGATTCAGCAGCAATATGTGCAACCTGAGTACCAAGTGGCAGGGGCTCTGCAACGTCGTCCGGCGAATCTTCAGAATGAAGTATCGGCACATCTACCGATAAGTACTACACTGCAATACTCACGAGTGTGTAACGAGACGTCGGTATAGCAACCGATGAATGTAATAAATATAATGCCACTACACAAGCTAGCAATTGTGCAAAATCACCCATCGGCAACGCAGCCAATGCATGGTGTTCTAATGGCTGGTACTGTGTATGCTCCAAATACTTTGAGTGTTTTGACGTCGAGGCCTGAGAGAGTACGTCAACCTACTCAACCAGTAGACGGTCAGAGTTACCCATCGGTCAGTCAGCCGATGCATAATATTCAGCAGATTGGTACGGTAGACGTGTCAATTGCTTCAGCTTGTTCACCACGAAGATGTGAAGAAATACATCAGTCTACTCAACCTGTGGACGCTCAGAGTTACTCATCGGTCACTCAGCCGATGCATAATGTTTAACAGATTGGTGCTGCTGATGTGTCAATTGCCCCGACTTGCTCGTCATGGAGGTATGAAGAGGTGCATCCATCTACCCAACCAGGGAGCAAGCCCGCGCATCGGCAAGATCCAAACACAAAGGTGTTTTCAATCGAGAAAGTGGAAGCTTCAGACTCGGACGGGGAACCAAATATCAGCGATGTCGAGTTAGAAAGTTTCACCTTTGATATCACAGAGGCCGATCAAGGTATTAAATCGTTCGAGCCTAAAATGACTTGGAGTGCAAAGGTGTTTTTCGTTGGTCAAGGGGGCTCTGAGTCAGATGACGAAGTGAACATCAGCACTTCTGAATGGGTGAAGGACGAGGAGCCGGTACCTTGTGCGCTTGGCCAGAAAAGGACTGGAAAGTTCACCTTTGATGTCGCGAAGGCCTATGGGATATTTGACTTGTTACTTCAGGAAGGGCGAATTAAGCTAGCCCTTAATCAAGTAATTCCATCGGCCGAGGAACTCAAGAAGACCAGGTACTGCAAGTGGCACAATACAACTCCTCACAGTACCGACGACTATCAAGTGTTCAGGCAACAATTGCAGTCAGAAATTGACTCTGGACGAATCAAATTTGGAAATTCTAAAGTCCAGGAACCGATGGAAGTTGATCAGCGCCCGTTTCCAAACAATATGGTGGAAACCAGTAGAAAGACTAAGGTGCTAACATCGGATGCTGCTAGAAAAAGTGCATCGGCAGATCCTGATCTTCAAGTGGCTAAGCGTGATGTCAGACAATTTGCCGATGACAGGAAAGGCAAGAGAATGGCCGATAAAGGTGGCTATGTCAGGACGGCTCCTGGTATGGTAATCACGCACAAGCTACAAAGGCTGAACTATCGACAATCACGAGATGGGCGATGTCGGCAGGAAGAAGAAGAACATCGGGAGTGGTTTCGTCAGAAAGATCATTGGAGGTGTCCCTTCTTTGTTCACTATTGGGAAGAGGGCATTAAGTTACCTACCGCCGATGACTGTCCTGAATGCAACGAGTATCACACTGTCGATCAGTCAGGTAAGAAACCTTGTTCTAATGATCGGGTATCCAGGTATGCCAAGCCGCTCAGAGGGAAGAGGGCGGTGTCCGACCGACTGGGGGGCAAGCTCAAGGCGCATCACGGGCTCGACAGGCGCGTTAATCAAGAGGAGCTTGAGGAGATGGCCGGTACAAGAGTGCCCGATGAGGAAGTGCTCTCCAGAGATTTAAGCATCGGAAGCAGTGCCGATGTGAGTAATGAAAGGCAGCGTCAGCCCGTCGGGAAAACCAAACTCCCTCAGTGGTGTCCTAAGGGTCTAACGAAGACCCAGAAAAGGGGGATTCAACGAGAGCGTCGTAATGACTTATATGGCACTGAAATTCCGTCAAGGGAAAAGCAGTGGAAGCCAAAGCGCAAAGATGGAGGCCCATCGGCAGACAGCAATATATTGCTGATGGTTTGACCAGGATCAATCTTGGACACGTTGGCTTGGGGACCGTACTCGGCAAATTGGTGAATTCAATTATTATACTTGAGGGCACCTGCCAATGGTTCGTGTATGAGACGTCATGCTGCCGGTTGGGTTCGTTAATCGCTAGAGGAGGACGGTAGTAAGAACGATTCTGCCGCACTTGCATACGACGACTAAGTATGTGGTGCACGCGTTCTGGGAGTTACTCCTTACTCTTTGGTGGGTCTATCGGCATTGTCCTAATTCTGGTCCGACGGAAGTACGAAGCCTCGTTGTCGATTATTGTTACAATCAGGCTAAATACCAGGGTCTGTTAAAAGTTGGGATTACTTAGAAGATTTTAGCCGATTTAATAAGTCATGGTGTCGGTGATGGTTGCCGGTAACTGGGTAAAAGAGTTTTCCGGTGGTATTCTGGTATGGAAGTTGATTTTACCGATTGGGACCAAGTTTTAAGCTGGGAAGACGGTTTCCTAATCAAGGGAGTTCTTATCGGATAATACAGTTTGCTCCCAGCGATGCCTGCGTTCTAGGGACTCTCGAAGGAGTCAACATGCAGCGTGCTCGTTTGATTGCCGATAAAGGGAAAATTGTAATACATCGGTAAAACATGTAAACGTTATATTACAGAAGCCAAAATCAAAGTGTCAGAGTTACATTTGCCGATACAACAAACAGATTACAACAAAGAGTGGATGACTGATATTGCGCGTAGGTGGATTTGTTCTATCTCATCCATCTCTTTAGCATCGGCATCGGCGGAGCCCTCGACCGACTTGATCTTCTTTTTCCACAGGATGGCTTGTCGGGCATTCTGGTCTCGTTCTTGCCGTAGAACCTTGATGGTATCGGACAATTGGGTTTTCTGCTGGTTGGCACTGGTCAAGGCTCCCTCGACCCTTTGTAACTCAGCCAATAACTCTTCTTTTTTGGCCGATAACCGGGTGATTTCTTGATCGAGGCCGTTGATTGAAGCTTCTGCTTGGTCGATACCCTTGTGCTTTGCATCGGCAATGTTCTTGAATTTAAACTTCTCTTCCTCGCTCTTGGATTGGGCGGCCCTATCGGCAATGCGACGGGAAAGCCGCTGGTACTGGACTTGTTTGATGTCGAGGAAGGTTGCTTGGAGAAGGATTTCTGCCATATTGATAGGGAGATGACCTTGGATGTCCTTGAAAGCGACCCTTGCTGCTGATGAGTCTTGAACGAGCTAGGACGTGTCTTGTAGCAGCAAGGAGAGCAGTGCTTCAAGCTTGGTCTTGATCTCTGCCGATAGAGCTGAGACGGAGCTCTCTTCTTCTTCGCCGTCATCGGGTATGTCAACTGCGAAGGAGAAAAGGATGTCTGCCTGGAAGGAGCCTTAGCGTCCGTCTTCATCCTGTGGGTTGAGGCCGAAGGAGAAAAGACTGTCTAGAGAATCTTGGGCCTGAAGACGGAGGAGTTAAAATATGCCGATCGAAAGATTATACTAAATTTTTTTAAGAGATTAACTTACCATCTTGAAGTGAATCTCTTGCCTAGGGCTGGTATGGTGGACGGTCCGGAGAGTGGCGGTGGTTGCCGATAAAGGAACTCCCATCGGAGAAGCACTTGGCGCGGTCGGTGTTGGTGACGTTGTTGCTAGCGTCGCTGCCGATGTAGTGCCTGGTTCTCTTGGTGGCAACGCCGTTCTCTCGTCAGGAGCTTCGACCGATGCCGATGCTGATGCCAACTCCGCTGCCATTGCGGGTGTTGCTTCATCAGGGACTTCGGCTGACGGTGCCAATGCCGATCCCGCCTCTGCTGCCATTGCGGGTACTTCTTCATCGGGAACTTCGGCTGACGGTGCCGATGCCGATACCGCCTCCGCTGCTGCAGCGGATGGAACTGTCTCCTGGCCGAGGACGTCATCCATCGGTTGATCTGGGATAGGAGCCGATGGAGTCTCTGCCGACGACGCGCCGACAGTTGGTGGTGCGACTTATGCCGATGGCGAGGATGGGCTAGCCAGCCTCAAGCGTCTTTTCTTCTTTGGCGCGTGGCGGCAGTGGATCTAGCCCGTTTTGATGAGGACTGGGGGGCATCGGCAGCCGGACTTGAGGGTGCTTGTCTGCTGGGAGCAGCTGCCGATGACCTCATAGCCTGAAAATATTCAATGCAAGATATACAAAATAGAGTACTGCCAATGAAGCATTATTTAATCGGCGTGAGTGAAGATGAATTTACTGCAAACACCCGCGTCAGGGCAGCAGCAGCGGCCGATGTAGCCTTGGCTTTTGCAGGTGTCGGCGTGGGTACATGTCGAGGGATGAAGGCGGCTAACGAGGGAGCTTTGTTGCCGATGAGTGATACGGGGCTCATCATTCGAAGTTTGAAGGGCTTGCCGCTCTTTCTCATCGGAGGAATTGGATCGTCAACCTGTTAAGCGCAAGAAAGTTAAGTACCGATAGTGGAAGTAAAGTGAAGAATGCATCGGGATGAAACTTACTGCGTCATCGGGGACGATGTGATCGGCATCAATCATGTGCCGATAGTAATGCGACGACTTGACAAACAGTTGACACCTCCATTCTTGCCACGAAGACTTGTACTCATTTGTAATAAAAGAGGTTGGTGACCAGGAGGACAGATCAAGGTCTGATACATCAGCATGGGGAGGAAGGTTGACAACCTTGTTCCAGTCTAGAGCGCTGGAAAATGTCTGCCTGGGCTTCACTACCTTAGAGTAACAGAGCTTGATCGGCAGTTGACCAAACGCCAATTGTCTTGCTGCTACCGATGGGTAGTAGAACTCAAATGATGGAGGAGCGTTCTTTCCCGATCCGAAGATGTTCACCGGAATAGCTCGGGGAGTGATGCTGGCCTTCATGATTATCTGGTTTTCAGGCACATTCACATCAGTAAGATTAAATAGTAGTGGGAACTGGTTATCTTCATCGGCATATGGCCACCAGAGCCGCTCTGTGGCAGGAATTCCATTGTAAAACTTCTGAAAGAATAGACCGAATTGCTCTGCATCGGCATCGGTCCCTGGCAGCACTATAATGGCCTCTCCAAAGTTGAGTGGAGGGCGAGTTGTCGATTCATCATCCCCACAGTGATGGTCTTCTGGTATGTCTCTCGGGAAACGTTGAGCGAACAAGTCAAGCTGAAGTGCTTTGTGCATTTGTGAGTTCAGCCACATGTTGATAAACCACCAGGACCCTCCAAGGTTGCCGATGTGCTCGCCTAACAGTAGCTTTTGGGATACTTGATGGAGGAGACGATATACCGATCCTAGAAGATATCTGCCCAGGGGAAGTCTTGTTCATCGGCAAGCAGCTCAGCTGCTGGAAGATACATGGTAGTTGGCCCAACTGCCCTGCCGCAGAAGATGAACTTGTCCAGCCACATATTCAGGAAGGTGGCATGCTCCCTTTGGTTTACCGATCCTGTTTTCTGGTATTTCTGAATATAGCCTGTCCAACCGCCGATATTCCGAGTGTTTACTATCTGCTCAGCTTTCCTATTGAATAGGGAGAAGGTATCGGCAGAAGAGACGTCTAAGCCGGTCAGCATGTGAACATCGGCAAGCGTTGGGGTGGCTGGTCCATGTCAAAACAGGAAGGCGTTTATGGTGTCCGACCAGAAGTAGGAGGTAGCTATCAGCATGTTCTCGTTTCTCTCTATATCAGCAATGGAGAGCCGGATGCATTGGTCCAAATTGCGTTCTTGCCAATAAATCTGCTGCGCTCTAACAACTCTGAGGTACCAATTTTTCCATCCCTTAGTGGGCTTGGGTCATGAGCGGAAGACATCCTTCCACAACCCTAAACCGAAACATTCCGATCTGAATGGGATCCGGTTGTTCTCCGCATCGATCAAGAAACTGGGATCTGGATTCCCCATAGGGCCTAAGCAACTGAAGGTGGAACCAGCGAGTTAAATCACTACTTTGTCGTACAGTTCCTAGGGTTCGAAGGAAAGAAGGGGGGAAAATCAGAAAAAGGGAACCGAGATAAATCCAGATTTATGCGAAGACAGAACCAGCAGGAGGTTGGATTAGGAAGAGAATGGATCTCACCTTTGGGATGTCAACTTGGATCGCCATTGAAATCGAGGGAGTGCTTGTTCGCCCTTGGATTGCGGAGGAGTACTGTTGCTCGAGCTCGTGTTCTTCAGAGCGGCTGGAGGTTGAAGACGAAGGCAGGAAGGTGAAAGTGAAAATGAGCTCGGGTAAAAAGGCAATGAGGATCCCGGTAACTTTTATAAGCTTGCTTAGGGGCATTTTGGGGTTCCGTTTCGCACTGTGCAGGAATGTGGAGAGGCCCGCGGTAGATACGCGCGGTGATCGAGGTGGTCTGCAACTGTTTGTGCTACAATCGAGGGATTTTATTATTAAATTGCAGTTCCACACGTGGGGATCGAGGAAACCGTGCATCTATCTCGGAGGTAATGGCTACAACAACGGCTACAGTGGAGAGAATTTCGGCACGTAAAGTATTATACGTCCCGAAACTAGGGGGCATGTGTTGACGCCGTTTTTTTTAACATGTGTCAAATGAGTTAAGGCTTGACTGGTCAGCGACCGTTCTCCATCGACATCGGGAAATCGTGAGCCGGTATTGCCGATGAGAGTGCTGCGGGAAGACCAAATGCGCTGCCGAGAAGACATTGCCGATTGCCGATAAGGAGATTTTGCCGATTACCGATGAAGGGTCAGCCGATCGCCGATGAAGGGTGTTTGTCAATTGCCGATCGGGAAGTGTTGCCGATGCCGATGGGTATGAAATACCGATGAGTACATCATAACTTAGCGTTTGATGTCAGCAGAAGGTTACTGGTGGCCAAAGAAGGAAGGTGCGAATTGAAGGGATCTGCCGATGGAAAGTTTCCATCGAAGAGAAGTATAAGGAAACTGGTGTTTTGTACCAGTATTATTATTATAGTAGTTTGAGTCCGACTCTTACATGAGTCGTTCATTTTACTTTAAAATAGATGTGGAAAATAAATATTATTTTAGATCCGACTCCTGCATGAGTCTGTTTCCTTAAAAATAGGAGTTTGTTTTAGAAAGGATATGAGTCGCATCCTTGTACAACTCTCCATACGGAAGTATAAATATGTGCCCGAAGACCATGAGAAAGACAATCAATCCAATCAAAAAACAAACCAATTTTATTCTTATTCTACTTTTATCGCAATTTCCCTTTTACTGCATTAGTTGTAGTTTATCAACGAGTTCTTTCAAGCTTCGACGGGCTGTATCATCTTGATCTCCGTCAAACCCTTGCAAGTTCCGCGTGGGAGTACCTCTGAGCTTTGGCATTCCGGGTGCATCGCTGTTTGTCTCGTTCAGCTCTGCTCTAGTTACCCTTGATCAATCTGAGCTTTGACATCCGGGCGCATCGCCGTTGTCTTGTTCAGTTTTGTTCTAGTTATCATCCTTGTCGATTGATTGGTCAAATTGACTGGTACGCCTCCAAAATACCGAGTTTTGGGTAATAACCCGAGGTGTTGACATATCTGACGTTTTTTTGTGTCAACACTTTCCTTACAACGTCGAGCTATCCAGCCGTGCTACTTTGTCACTAAAACCGAGAGGAATCGTACTCCATGGCAGGCAGGGGACGCACCTGGAACGTGACGCTGGAGACGGGGTTGCCCCTGGCGTAGGCGACCTGGGACGCCGGCGCGGCCGCGTGCAGCATGCACGCAAGCGACTCCCACTGGTTCTGGTTCAGGCTGATGGAGTCCCCCACGAACAGTATCTTCTTCCCCTTCCATCGCCTCAGGAACTCCTGCCCGCTGAACCTGGCAGCATTGGCAAGCAGCACTCAGCTTTGGCCCTTGGCTCACCAAAGATTTCGATCCAAGCATTGGTTGATGAGTGATGACAGACAGACCTCGGGAGGTCGCAGGAGGTCGGGCGCCACCGGTACTTGAGGTACAGCTTGTCGGGGCGGCCGTACTTCTGGCAGTCGAACTCCGGCTCCACGAAGGGGCACCCGGCCGTGTCGTACATCGGCAGCGTGTCGTCGTACACCCAGCTGCCCTGGAACAGGTTGCACGACGCCATGCCGGTGCCGGGGGCGCCACGCTGCGTGCCCGTGCCGGAGCCCGGCGCTGCTGCACGCGCGCAGCAGCGAGCACGCGGCGAGGAGGGGCAGGAGGCACAGCTGCCGCTGCCGCTGCTTGGGCGCCATTGCGCGGCGCTGTGGAGTGAGGACTAAGGAGCGGGGAGCTGGACGGACACGGACGGATCAGATGAGGCCGACGCCGAGCTTTTTATAATACGTAGCAAGGAGAGCGACGGGTTTTACGCCTTTTAACCTGGCCTAGGCCTATCTCAGCTTTTTCTGTGGGCTGGATGGCTGGCCGGCCGGACTATCTCCGGTTAGATTCTCAGGCCGGTCGCTGGCCGCTGGGGTCTGCGCGGCTGCGCCAAAGAGGTTGGAGGGGGAGCCTTTTCTGTCAGATAAGCGATGATGCATGCGATGGTGACTCCATCTGTTTCGGCAGCGGCAGGGTCAGATGAGTGAGTCCACGCCACGGCCCCCCCCGGCGTCACCCTGTCACCGCCAGGCGCGTCCTCCATCGGCACGACCCGTGAAAGAACTCCCACAGGACACGACACGCGTACTGTGGTCATTTTTTTTTGTATCCAACTGCATACGGCACTGTCTGTGGACTCCGGGCGATCAATGTATGTAAATGTCATTTGAGCCAGTGCAGGTCAGGTATATGCATGTGCATATCTCCTCGGTCCACAGCTCCTCGCTTCATGAATGCGAAAAAAATGAATATTTTAATAGGTGCGATATCCAGCAGCAAAGAATTAAGATTTCATAATGATACTGAGCATATTTTAAAGTTGACGATGTCCAACAACATATATTAGATGTTTTTGTAATGTCTCTGAACAAAATTTCCCTTGATTTTATATAATTGATGAAACATATTAGACTCACCTAATCTCTAAGTATGATTATGAGATAGGTTGGTCCAAGTTGAAATGATGAAGTTTCATGACACTCAAGTGATGAAGATGGTCAAATGCAAGTCATCAAGTGCTTCAACTTGAAAAAGAAGAAAGCGAAAAAACAAAGTGGGCTCAAGAAAAGATATAATGGATATAGACATTTTGTTTTGTCAATCAAGACATAATAGAGTGTATGATTGGATTTAGACTAGATAATCGTACTAATAAGAGGAGATCTGATCTCTTATCGGATGATTCAGTCATCTAGTGCCACTAAGTATTTGATTGCTATGCATATGCATATATGTCAAGCGTTTTGGGGAACTTGATGAAAATGATCACCGAATAGGAGGACATTAGATAGGATTTCTAATGCACCACCCTTTTTCTAGAGAATGAGGAAAACAAGACTGTCGCGTCTATGTGTCACCGCCCTATTTCTCTTGTTGAGTGAAACACTTGGAGATCATTACAACTTCACAACTAAGGATGTCGGAAACATCTAGTCTAGGTCGATGAGTATAGACCTTACTTTGCTCGTAATCGATAAGGCCGAACATACATTTAAAACTTTATTTGCAACATAAATTAAATAAAAATAACCTAAAATACATCATAAACATCATTTGTGTACACACACACACACAACGTGCACAACATACCTATACCATTGAATATGGGATATAAAAAATTCCAAATAATGAAAAAGAAAACAAAGTAGTTAGAGTGAAATAGAGAACGAAAAAAGGAAAAAAAAACTAAATAATAAATCCTGAGAAAAAATAACATCACGTGATATCATTTGAACAATCTAAAATATACCATAGAGCATTATCAGATATACTGTGTGAATACTCAAAGATATTGTAGAACATATTTTGTATGCTATGTAAATATCATAAAATTCATAATAGAATATCACATATATACTTGTGAACATTATATATCTCATTGGAATATAGGAAATTTGAAAAGTATAAGAAATAAAAAATAAAAAATAAACTAAGTAATGAAAAACATCATACGAATATTACTGGAGCAACATAAAATACACTATATTATTTAAGTATCAATTATACGTAAACACTCAAAGATAATTATGAAACATATAATTTATAAAATATAAACATGTAAAAATATATCAGAGAACTCACATTGTATAGTGCACGAACATCATATGTCTCAATATATGTGCAAAAATAAAACATTGTAAATAATTAATTATACAGTTAATAAAAGAAGAAAAAGTGAAATAAAAAGGAAATGAAAAGAATAAAAATTCAAAGAATATCGAAAGCAAAGAAAAGTTCATGATTATATTGAGTTAATAAAATTAAACTTGTACTCCCTCCATCCCAAATTATAAGACATCCTAAAAATCTTGGAAAGTCAAAGTATGTCAAATTTAATCAAACTTATATAACAACATAATAACATTTATGATATCAAATAAGTATTATTAGATTTGTTATCAAATTTTCATAGTATGCTTATTTGATGTCATAAATATTTATAGTTTTCTTTAAAATTGTTAGTAAAAATTTGAAATGTTTTGACTCTTTAAGATTTTTGAAATATATCTTATAATTTGGGAAGGAGGGAGTACTATGTAAATATTATATGTATCTTGTGAATGAAACATATAAAAAAGGAAATGAAAGAAAAATAAAAAGGGAGAAAAAAAAGAAAGAAAAGAAAACGCACGTACCTGGGAGAGAGCTGCCCGTTGAAACTAGCGCTGCTCGCACCGTGGGCTGCTGTCCAGGTACGCGTGCGCGTGGGCCGCCGCGTTGCAGTTGGTCTCTGGTCGGCGCACGATTCGCTGCCGACTAGTCAGACCGGAAGATCGGCGCCTCCTACCCCGAGCGAGTGACTCTGGACTTCGACGCCGAGAAAGCGCGAGCGCGAGCGGCCACCGCCCGCCGGCCGAGTCCTGAGGCTCGAGTGGAAACCAGGCGAGTCACCATCTTCGCCAAGACGACGAGCAGCACCCAGGCGTGTCGCCGCCCCGCGTGGCCGCGCGCACAGCGCTCGGCCGGGCGCCAGCATCGTTGCCGGGCGCGCCCCAAGCAGCTGGGGAGCCGCCTAATCCGGAGTCTGTCGCAGCCGTGCACGGTGCGCCGCCCTGGTGTGGTGAGTACTTCTGAGCGTTCTCAAATATCCACTTGCCGTCTTCATCGATTCAGCTGCCAGCCGATGAATGCTACTTTCTGTTTATCTCTGCAGATTTGCTCAATCGGGGAAGTAATCCAATTCAGAGTCGGAGGACAAAATTCTGGGTCTCTTGGGGGATTCTTGCAGCGAAAGGTTTGATTCAAAGTCCGAATCTTTTGATCTCGAATTCCTGTCACCTGCTCGGATTAGGAATCAGGAACGTGACCTTGGCCGATGGCTAGTGATCTATATATTTGGTGCAACCGGGATCCACGTCCTCCATCCAGATTTGCAGCTTTTTGCAAGTATTATTCCTGAAGAAGCTGTTCACCTTCCAAGACTGAGTTTTGCTGATCTGCTCCAATGGCGACCTTTAGCAAAGCTGTGACTATGAGCAGACTGTGTGATGCAGCGACTATGCAGCCGACACATCTGTGGAGTCTACTCTTCAGAATCTTGCATAAGCTGATCGGCCTTCCTGCTAGTTTGCTGAAGAAATTCCGAAAGGAAGGGCTGATGGAACTGGATACTGCAAGGGATACATTGCCAGAGCTGCCACAGGATATCTTGATGAACATCTTTGGTACACTTGAGGTCCCTGACCTTGTACGAGCAGGCTCAGTCTGCTCGTCCTGGCGTGCTGCCTACACATGCCTGCGTGACCTGGGGATATACAAGCAGTCCCAGACACCGTGCCTGTTCTACACTTCTGAATCTGCTGGTGACAATGTTGGGTTTCTATACAGCCTCAAGGAAAATAGGTCCTACAAGCTAACTCTACCCGAGCCACCCATCCGCAGTAGGTTCCCGATCGGGTCCTCCAATGGCTGGCTGATTACTGCAGATGAGAGGTCTTAGCTGCACCTTGTCAATCCCATAACTGGCGAACAGGTTGCACTTCCCTCAGTAATGACCATCGAGCATGTGAAGCCCATCTTTGATGTATCGGGTACTATCCATAAGTATGAGTTGACAAATGACATTAGTTTGGTTTCCACTTACACGCCACCCTCGCTACATGATCCCAGCGATCTGCGCGAGTACTTCTACTTCAAGGCATTTGTGTTTCCTGATCCATCCACTGGAAGCTACATCGTGGTTCTCATTCACGATCCATATTTACAGATTTCGTTTGCACGACCAGGAGATGACAAGTGGACCTGGCTGGGACAAGGTTACGGCTATAAAGATTGCATATATATGGATGGTCTGTTATATGCACTGAATATAGTAGGAGAAATTGATGCATTTGATCTTACTGCGTCCCCTGTTAAAATGACAGTAATTATGGACGAGTTGAAGTATCCTATGCATGAAAGCATGTACATTACTCAGGCTCCATCGGGTGATCTGCTGCAGGTTTGGAGGACTGTTGATGTTCCACCGAATGCTCCACGGTACGTCCCTGGACATTGCCGGGCACGAACCTTAAAAATAGAAGTATATAAAGTGGACTTGGAAGCAAAACAGCTATTGGAAATAAAGAGGTTGCCGTACCATATTTTATTTCTTGGGCACAACAATTCACTTTGTCTTAGTACTGAAGGACACCCAGGACTGAAGTCAAATCATGCATACTTCACTGATGATCATAAAGAATTCACTGTTGGATACAAAAATAGCAGTCGTGACATGGGAGTTATGGACATGGAAAATAGTGTCAAGAAGGAAATTGTCTCTCAAATTTGGTCCAACTGGCCTTGTCCCACTTGGATAACACCCAATCTTATGAAGCTGAATTTGGCATTCAGCAAATAGGCTTGCTTTTTAATTTTTTTCAGATATTGGGTTTTTGTACCTTTGGTTTGCTATTTTCTATGGAAACTGTGTAAGTCAGACATTAGAAAAATACAGGGGGTTTCTGGCTGCTCTATGTGGTTGTGGTGTATGCCCCTGTTAGAACCATCCATGAGTCTGTTTTCATGTCAAGCATCATGAAGCTGTTACACTCTAGGCCTCTGATTTGCAAAGAAAACAAGCTAGCAATGCTCGATTTGATAGCCGTCTGCTATATGCCTATTGGATAGATCATAAGATTAGAGGTGCAACCAATATCATAGTTCATAACCTTATTAGTGTTGAAGCAAAATCTGTTGCAAGTGTACTGCTATTCCATGTCAATGTTAGTTTGCCAAATTTTCTCAATGGTTTCAGGGTTGTGGATGATGTATTGAATTTCCACTCTTGATGATCTTCGATGAATGAATAGGCACGCCAATTTGATAGTTCCTGTTTATGTCATTGATGTATGAATGATCTGTATCATTGAGTCACGGAATACCAATTTTTCAATGGCATGAAAAGAAGTTATTCATTAATACAAACATAACTAGTTTATTATACACAATTCCACCAGTGAACAACCACACTTGCACCAAATAATTACTACAGAAAAAACAGATTCGAATTCCAGACGAATACCATTTTCTAAGGTGTTGAGCATGTTAGATCTGAATTGTTGCAGGAAACTGAAAACGTGCCTTACTGCCACATAAAAATTACCATCCTCTTCCATCTACATCGCCAATGATTTTCAGGCTGCCTCGTAAGTTTGTGCTAGTCAGCATCTATTGCACCGGTATACTTGGGTCTGAAGAACACAATTCCTTTTTTTGTACATACACAATTCTTGCATGCACAAACTATACACATTTATATAAATTTGATTGCATATGAATATATGATTCAAAGAAAGTTACAGGGACACAAAAAACCTGGTAGACAAATGTACATATTCTATAGAGATCCAGTATTTTAGCAACAGAAAAGAAACATACCTGATCATTTTAGCTCTGAAAAGCGTGTTTGAGCTCATTCAGAACTAAACCTGATCATTGCAGCTCAGTAAATTGTTGAGCATTCATGAATTCGTTCGTTCTTCCTTATCTATCGATAATGTGGTTGGCCAGCGGCGGCAGTGGCCACCTTAAGAGTTAAGATTAACTAAACACTATTCTATATTTTGAAAACTATGTATGACATTATTAAAATCATGGATTATGAATTGCAATGTAAGTCGTGCGTTATGATCAGATCAGTTGTCACACACTCACACTATTAGAATCGTCAATCAACACAACAATTTCAATCATGAAACGTATGATAGAATTGCATTCTGACAACCATACAATATCATGTGCAGACATTATGAAATATTATCTGCTGATAGTAACAGAGCTCTGCAAAGAGACAGATAGCGAGACCCCTAAACGTTTACAGATTCAGCAGCATGGCACCAACAGATAGAAAGGCTGAACCTCATGCAGCTCAGGAAAACACATGTTAGCTCCAGATGCATCACTATCAGGATACAGTTTAAATGTTTCAGTAAGCCAGCACGAGGCTGAAGCTTCAGGGTGTTTTTGCCTAGGTTTTGACCGATATGTACTGATCCAGTGAGACTTCAATAGCGTTTCGCCTAAAGGTTTAAACTACAGAAACCGGGAGCCTCCTCCCTGCTTGGTCATACATCAGCTAGTACACAATAACATCCTTTTGCATCTTTATAAGCCTCTTCAGTCATTACTCCTCCAAGCTTGTGGTCTTGATGACTGAGTAGCAAATCAAACAGGGCACATATAAGTTTTGAAACAACAAAACAAAGAACTATCAAACAAATGGAATCTGTCTAGTAGAATGGAATTAAGTACTTATAAGATTTGCGAATGTGGTCAATTTAGCATCACTCCAGTGCATAACAAAGAAAAAAAAATCTAACTTTTCAAATGCGTATGAGAGCGGTCAAAATCATGTGTCAACTTAGACATATGAGAGTGAACCTAGTTTTCATAAAACATTGTCATATCAGTAGTGAGATGGAACTGCTCACATGAGTATGTCATTCCACATTGTCAAAATTATCCCCACAGCCCCATCATAAATGTGAGCCTTTGCCAACGAGCATTCAACATTCTGTCAACACACTCAAGGTTTCTATGTTATAATATGAACATGGCTTTCTTATCGGTGGCAACTAACTGTCTGCTAACAGTGCTCCAGGTTCTCACAGAAGAAGCTTCTGCTGGAGTGCTGGATCAAGTAGCAAGTTAGATAAAGTTGCGTAGTGCCAACATGCAACTACTACTTTTATTCTCGACACTCTTCAGTTTATATGTAACACATACATGGTTTCTTTTTCCGAAAATAAACTAACATTAATACTTATTTACTGGAACTGAACCATAACCCCAGCATCTGTTCCAAAAATGTAGGAACAAGGTTGAAACTACTATTTGGGCAGCCTAGTTCATGCCAAACGGGAGCTGAACTACCGATTCATTTTTCAGGAAAGTAAGGTACATATGTGATGTAACATCATTCCCGAAAAACCCTGCTAAGCATGAATTGAATAATGCCTCCAAGAAGGCAAGAAGAAAAAGACTAGACATCAAACATAAGGGAGAAATTTTGAAACAACCATAGTTCAACATAAAAACTTACTGCAGAACAGAGAAACAGAGCGTATATTTTCAGTTCCACATTGATGAAGATCTACAGAGCACTTCTACTACACCATACTGAAGGAGATCTGCAGAACAGAGAAACAGAGTGCGTATATATTCGGTTCCATGTAGCTGCATTAAGCATGACAGCAAAGAGAAATGATAGTTTGACACATATAAGTGATAATATTATTTCTCACAGCAGAATCCTCCACTGGATACTAGTTCTATAAAGTTGCGAGATGACTGGAATGAAATGACTGCTACAAAGGTACAAATACCAAGAGATCAGATAACTTCGTGCTAATGACAACATGCAACTACTGCTTTAATTCAATGTGTTGATCAGTTTATACACAGAACATGCAAGAGTTTCTCTGAAACAATTATCATCGAATTAAACCACACTGACAAGAATCTGCATAACAAAGAAACAGAGTGAACAAGTGGCTATTTTAAAACTGATAGTGCAGACAAGCAATAGTCCCATATAGGCGATAACATTATATCTTAAATGCTCAGAACAGCAGAAAACATTAATGGTATTTGATCAATATATCTGACTTTCAGGTGGAGCTATCTATTGAAATCACCTCTAGAGAAGACAATTGTGACAAAAGTGCATATGCAGATCGAGGTCACGTGTCGTGGGAAGCCGAGCTTTGCAATCTTTGCATCCAGCCATCCAATACCTGTCGTGTGCTTGTTATTGCAATGCAAAGCGATCTGCACGTAATTTAAAATCAGATATTCACCAACAGTAAAGATGAGGTCTTTTTTTCGAAAACTAAATAGGAGGACATTTGACAATTACAAATGTTACCTTGCTTTTGAGAACTGTACTGTTTTCGTGCCGCTGCATTTCAAAGAAACACATGTGACACAAAACAGAACCAACAGGAACAAGAGTGCTTAGTCTGAAATATTCTCTGTATTGTGCTTCCTCCTCCTTTGGGACGTGGTGTCCATTAACCACCTAAAATCAAATGGGGTGTCAATGTAGTCGATTTATATCAAGGGTATGTCTATCTATCTGGCGACAGATTTTCCAACTAGAAATTTGTCAGTTTTTTAGCAAATCAACAGCTAACACATCACCAACAAAAATTGACAGATTTTCAATACAAAAATCTGTCACATTTTCAATAACAGCTAGCAATAGGACAGATCCAAACCCAATAACAGTCCAAACCCGTTCTTGGGTGCCGTTGTTCATTTGCTCTGCACGCCGTGCCTCCTGGTGTCGCTGGGTCTCCTTGCTCTGCTGCTGGCGCACAATGTTAGATCTAATCTGCTGATCCAGTCCTTATCTTTTTGATCAGCTGAGGCCAAAGACAATAGGGTCAGTTGTGGCTGTCCAAAGTCCTTGTTCCTGTAGCTTGTATGACATTAGGCCACTTCCTGTACTTCCTAGAGTTGGTTTGGTTAACAGCAGGTAGGGCTGGTACCGGGGTTAGGAATGGCTGATCTAAGCCTTGTACCTTAGGTGTAAGGAGTAGGTAGAAGAGTACCATAGTTGGTACATGTATTGTGTATAAATTCAGGTGCTATGCAATGGAAAAGGCAGCTCACTTGCCACCAATTCCTGTGCTCAGTTTCAGCCAGCGCTAAAACTAAGGTGTGTGTGTGGAGGTGCAAGTTCTTGAGCTCAACTCATCTTCTACCTTGGTCCAGGGGAGAGGGAGAGGGAAGGAGAGCAAGTGCTGCTCACCTAAGTGCTAGGAACTAGTGCCAACATCTGGCGCGCATGGAGTCGGTGCGGCTGTTGCTCGCACTCGCAGCGGCCAAGGATTGGCAAGTCCATCACCTTGACGTCAAGTCTGCCTTCCTCAACGGCGACTTGGCGGAGGTTGTCTATGTGTGGCAGCCCCAGGCTTTGCGGTGAAGGGGGCTGAGCACAAGGTGCTCCGGCTCAGGAAGGCGTTGTACGGGCTCCGGCAAGCCCCGCGGGCGTGGAACGCCAAGCTCGACGCCACCATGGCGGAGCTTGGGTTCGCACGATGCGCCACTGAGCACGCCCTGTACACTCGACGACGGGGGAAGGAGGAGCTCATCGTCGGAGTGTACGTCGATGACTTGATCGTCACTAGGGCACGCACTCGCGACATCGCCAGCTTCAAGGAAGAAATGGCCTCCAAATTCAGGATGAGCAATCTTGGCGTGCTGTCATACTACCTCGGGATCGAGGTGAAGCAGGGGGAGGATGCCACCAGGCTTGGGCAGCACGCTTATGCGCATAAGCTTCTTGAGCGGGCGGGCATGACGGCATGCAAGGCTGTGGCGACCCCAATGGAGGAGCGGGTCAAGCTCTCCAAGCAGAGCACGGCGGAGAAAGTGGATGCTACTCGCTACCGCAGCATTGTCGGCGGGCTGCGCTGGCTCACGCACACGAGACCCACAAACACAGAGACATCAACATAGATACACACAGAGAGAAACACACACACAAAAACCAGCAGCGTGCAAAGAAGACAAAAACATCACAAATAGAGAGAGAGACACACACACACAGACACAAACACATAGAAAGAGATAGTAGAGACACACATTGACAAACTCAAAAGACAAAGGACAAAATAAACAGAGACACACGGAGAGAGATAATACACTCAACTCAACTAAGACAGACAAATCAAAACTCTTAAAATTACAGCTAAAGGCAAGAGAAAAAGAAAAAGGAAAAATAATAAAAGGAAAAGAAATGCAAATCTGCATCTCATAGCAATACATATCTAAACAATACAACTACAAAATAAAAAATCAAATCAACTGAATAGACAATCACAACTATGAAAAATACAGCTAATAGCAAAACAAAAAAAAGGACACACTCTAAAAATAAAAGCTAAAAAACTCAGCTCAACAACCAACCAACCAACCACAGGTATGGTGATTTTCAAGCTGATGAAATGAACAGAGCAGGTTCCGTTTAACATATGTAGAGGTAAATGTGCTGTCAAACTGCAGGAGCATATACAAGAACTTTAACTAAATCAACAATTGATAACTGAATTGCCAAAATGTCAATAGTAACCAGTGGTGCTCACAACTTTAAGACAAATTTCAAGCAAAACGTGAATCCGCAAGTAGCATCCACCATGGATAAAACTGAACTCATGCTCAGCTCTAAACAACATGCCAATCCACCAACCAAATTACTTGAGCACCCAAACACAAATTATTCCTAAAAGATTTAATAAGGAACAAACATTCACAAAGAAGACGCATTTGACACCTATAACTTATATCCTAGAAATAGAACACAAGACAACTTATATCATGTGGCCTCCAGTATGAGAAAATAATCAAAGCACACACTCAGAGACATACACAAATATTGCGAAGCAGAACAGCTAGGACACAGGTGGGTCAGTAAAAAAAAGACAGAAGAAATAAACTAGAGCATTCTATCTAGGGACAAAAAATACTCTAGATAAACTTGAGAGCAAATCATACTGAATGATGAAAATTCTCTAGCTAGGGACAAAAATTGTCAACATATTCAAGTAACAAAAGCAGAGTTCCACACTGAATACAGAACGTTGAGATGAAGAATTGTAGCTCTTTACTTCATTGCTTGGACAACAAATCATAAAATGTCCTTAGATTGTTTGGCCAAAAAATGCACGGGGTGTTGTGTTTGTTTTTCTGAACCTAGCAGCACGAGCAGTCTGTGCATACTACTGTCTAACAGGATTTTTAGGACGCTAAGGTCTAAAGTAACTTCGATCTTTTAGCTCGATCAAAATAAAATGCAAAACTACCATAATCATGATTGTATTAGTCTTCCAATGTCTGAACCTGTACAAGTTCAGACCAAGCATAGTATTTTCTGAAAATAAACTTGCAAACAGCAGATAACAAAACTATAACTGATGGCATACAAAATTCAGAAATCTCAACCATACATCACTGGAAGGACCAACCTCAATTAGACATGATGGCTATTGCAACTTAAGCAAAGAATGTGCATCAATTGGGATGTAGCAACAAGCAAAACTATGGTGACACGGACACACCTCTGCCTCCACACTCCACACACATACACACAAGCAAATAAGCCAACAGATTTCATCACTGGAGCCTAAGACAACTCATTGAAGCCTATGCTACCCAGTTCTTGATCTGTATCCTTTGCTTCCCAGTTTTCACCCCTTTCCGCAGAAAAACACAAACATCAAATAAAAAGAACAGACGGGATGTCAATGTGGTGATGCATACCACCGGAGGACGAGGGGGCTCCTCTATCACGGGAGACGGTAGCGGCGCGGGTCGCAGAAGACGCTGGGGTTTGAAGGTATGGTGACGCCGGGGATGGAGGCCACCGGATACGGGCGTGCCCTTCTTCTCTGCGGCCAGCTCGTCGGCGACGGGGATGACGGCAGTGACGATGCGTCGCCGTGCCAGGCATTGCAGGTACTTCCAGAAGAGGCGCAGCCGGTCGATGACGCGCCGCGCTACCACGGCCGTCCACCCGGTTTGCTTCGCTCCCTTCATGCCGCCGTTGCGGTTCTTGTCCGCTGTTGCGCTTCTCGGCTTGTCCGGCCGCCCGGTTCAAGCAAGAACCGCCCCGTTCAAGCAAGAGCAAGAATCGAGTTCTTGAGTCCGTTCTTTTGTCCGCGGTGGCGGAGGATCGGTTTCTTGGTGGTCGGATGAGTTGGGGAAAGAGAGAGAGGAGTTTGGGAAGGTCGCGGGCGCGGGCGCGGCGAGGTGGCAGCGGACGCGGGCACTGGTATTTAGGGAGTTGGCGGAACGGGAAGACGAACAGCACGGGCAGCGCGCAGGGAGAAGGGGCCGACAATGAGGTTTGATCAACTTGAATTTTGGAATTTCGAGAAGCAAGATTAAAAAGGCAAACTCTAGTAGGAGTAATTTTTAACCTGAAATATGAAATTGATTAGCATTGCCTTCCAACAGCTGAGGCTAGATGTAGTACAATTTAGACCTCAACTTAATTTGAGAAGATCGATTTTTAAAATAATTAAACTCTAGTTTAATGACTAAAATTCATAACTAATTTATTTTAAGGAGTCAATTTCTTAGCCAAAATATGATTTGATTTTCGAGCACGGTTATTGGGCTGTCATGATATGTCCCGCTTATTCTCCATTATTATATGAGCACAGATGAATTATAGTCGTTGCATACAAGTATATAATCATCTCTCCCTCCTCAAACCCTAAGTTCTTTCTTTCTCCTCTCATTTCCCACTAAACGTTGCTCCTCCGGCTTCGCCCTCCCTTGCTGCCCCCTCCACTCTCACCTTCCTCCACCCACCACCGCCTGCCTTGCTCGGCGCCTCCATGGCTCCACCTTCCTCTACCGTGGCCTCGTGGGTGTGCGGCGACGACACGAGCCGCTTTATCGGGGCGCACGACTCTATGGCCGGCACGAGCACTGTGGGCCGCCGTGCGCAAAGGCATGGCACAACACGGCTAACCTTCGGTAGTGTCATGTTTGGGCTGAGATGTCGACACACACTACGTGGCACGACACGACAACGCCACCATGCCTCATCGTGCCGTGTCCAGCCGTGCCATGCCTCACCAAGCCCATGCGAGTATCGTGTCATGTGGCCCTGTTGGCCATGTACGAGGACTGTGAACCGAGAGACGACCGATGCGCAAGAGTATGTCCATGGCCTGCTCAACGAAATGCTCTAGTATAAAGTTGCCTAGAGAGGCCAATCAGCATGCCACATAGCACAAACAGGCTACATGGAAGGATGTGGACCTCAAGTGCACTACTTAAATAGTTTAGAGATCTAAAAATGCAGTTTTAAAATTGATGGACCTATGTGATGCACTTGCATAAGTTAATAGAGCATTAGCGCTTTTAACTCATATAAATTTGATTGCATATGATTTAAAGAAAGTTACAGGGACACGGAAAACTTACGGGTAACCAGATGTACATTATTTTTCTAACACTAATTTCTTTAATGAAATTTAATTATACTTATTTTGAGGCGTATAGAGCAAACTTTGTTAGCTTTCCTCATCCATAAAAAAAAGGAAATTGGAACCAAACGGGCCTGGAGACTGGAGTTGCTCTCATGGGCCTAGCGGGCCAAACCTTCTGTTTCCCCGCCTAGCTACGGCCTACGAACCCTGAGGTGCCTCTGTTTCGGCTACAGTACACAGTGTAGAAGCTTCCGCTCGACGTGCATCTGTGTTTGGTGGACTTGATTTGGCTAACTGTTTTCTCTATTCTCTCACGTGGTAAAAAATATTGTGAACATGTTAATTGTAATGTACTTCCTTCTTCTAAATTATAAGTCGCTCGTAAGTTGTTTTAGATACATAATTTTTTACTATGTATCTAAACATAATGTATATCTAGATATGTAGAAAAAAATATATATCTAAAAAAGCTAAAATAACTTATAATTTATTCTCTCCATTCCATATTATAAGTCATTAAAGTATCTTGAAGAGTTAAACCATCTGAAGTTTGACCAAAATTATAGAGAGAAATATAAAGATTTATGACATCAAATAAGTAAACTATAAAAAATATAACTAATGAAGAATCTAATGATAGTTAGTTGATATCAATATATCATAAATGTAATATTATCTTATTATAAATTTGGTTAAATTCAAAAAACTTAGACTCTTCAAAATACTTAGAATGACTTATAATTTTGGATGTAAGTAACACTAGAATGCCTATTATGCAATGCCTTGCTACTGAGATCCTCAGCTAAGCATAAAATCGGCATTTAGATAATCTAATGGCTAGTATCATGCGTATGGTCAGGAGCTTGCACGCCTTGTGGGATTTGTGGAGGCATCTGGTGGCTACCACTGCAGGGCAACAACAGCGATTGTGGATGAATCCAAGTTGCATTTTGTTTGTTCATGGATCGATCTGCGTGACAACGCGTATGTGCAGGGTGGGCCATTGTAAGTTGTAACACTAACACATTTCCTATAGGAAGTTAATGCAAGCAGATTTGACCCAAAACGTAGCGAAAAGCCATTTTGGGACCTTGCAAAGCAGCTGCACCTGGCCTCCAGAGCACTCCGCAGAAATTGCCAGCTGATCTACGAGCAGAAATAAAAAAGAAGAAAAATTCCCGGCTGCATAGTATTGAATCGAGAGCTGTGCGAGCCTGTCCATTTCTTAGCGCCATGTTTTCTAGCACGCTCCCTCTCTCTCCCACGTCATAGAAAAGTTGCAAGCAGCTGATGATTTCGTGACTGTTTTGTAGAACTGTGCTCCCTAATTCTTTAGCTGTGTGGTGAAGTGATTTCGTGACTGAAAATGATTCTCTTTGATGACTTAACTTAAACTCTCAAAATCGACATGAAAAAACATTTCACAAAATCAGGTGAATACTTTTTTCTGCTCTTGTCCTCTTATTTATTTCAAAGAATCACTTTATAGAGAATTCTTTCTCACTAAAGAAATATGTTTGACAATTAGAAAGTGATTCTTCCTGAGAACCAGCTCCGCTAAGCGCTTCAAAACGGCCCCTTTGCCTATGGGTGCGTACATGTTGCTTTTACAGTGAGAAATGGCTCACGTTGTTCTCTTTTAGTGACATTGTCTTAAACCTGCACCGCACCCCTCTCTGATCTCCGGTGAGGTCCTCCACAGTTGGTGGAGTTGTAAACCAGCAAAGCGTTGCCGACCACGATAGGTGGAGGTGATGGTTGGGCGGAGCAAGGGTGAGGAAGACTCGTTGAAGATGAGCGCCTTATTTGTTTGGTTTAAAAACGGTATCAGTTCGCTTATTAGTCACCAAACGATCAAACAAACAGGTCAGAAGTCATATAGGTGAGATCAGTGGGCACAAATAACTGGGGGGCGTCACGTCCTCTTGCGAGTTGCAACCGCGCCAGGCCACGTGATAAATATGAGATGATGGATATATAAATATTGTTAGAGTTTTGTTTTTTGCACAAACCTTTAATTTGACTTTACGATGTTTCCCCGTACCAAAGTGCCATTTTTTTTTGGAAGAGAGTGATCGTAGCATGATTTTTTTAATACATTTCTGCTAAATAGTTGAATTTGTAGGGTAGAGTTTAGAAGAGAAAATATGCAAATGCACCCTATCTTTCTTTGGTATAGAAAAGTTTAGTGACAAACAAAGGTTGGCACGTTGCACAACAAATAATCCATATTTGTCGCTTTCGTTACTTTTGATATAATATATATTAAAAATATTAATATTTATGGTACATAGTTAGTGTTATTTAAAAGATATTTAAATTTAGTTATTTAATATATTTATTTTAAATATAAAAATTGTACGTATTTTATATAAAACGAGTTAAATTTAAGGCATGAAAAAACAAAAATGACATTGGCATATAACATGAGATGTTTAATATATTTATTTTAAAATACAAAAGTTTATGTATTTTTTTATTAATTGAGTTAAACTTGAGACACGAAAAACAAACACGAAAACACCTCTCCAACAACTCCTTAAATTCACTTGGTAAATTTGGTAAATATCGCTCCAGACTTGGTAAATCTCCGCACTTGGTATATTTTTTTTACTTGACAAGTTAAAATACCAACTTGTTAGAGATATACATTTTTTTCACTTGTCAAATATTTTAGCAACTTGCTAAACCATAAGATTTGACAAGTAAATTTTAAGAAGTTGTTGGAGATGCTCTTAGGCCGTGCATGAACATCCATTCTGTTTACATTAGCAAATAGTACCAGTAGTTATAATCTCCTATTACAATTTTGACTATGGAATTTTAGACTTCTACCAAAGGGAAGTTTTTTTTAGTACTTGTACTACTATATACGATGTGACTGTCCTACTGTCACCAATTTTTCTGCCCTACAATCCCACACATAAAAGCTCACGGCCGCATCTCCGGAAATTCCCTCTTTCCAGCCACCCTCACGCTTCACTAGCCCTCTGCTCCTCCTCTGAAATGGCGGCGGCGGCCACCTCCTCCACCACCTACCTCGCCATCGCCCGCAAAACCCTAAACCCCGCCCCCTCTGTAGGCACAGCCGCCACCTCCGTCTCCTTCCCCGCCACGCAGCCCCCATGCCTCCTCGCCGCCTCCGCGGACCACCGCCGCCGCGCCGTGGCTGCGAAGGTCTCGTCGCCGTCGGTCATCGGCACCGCCATGCCGTCGCTCGACTTCGAGACCTCCGTCTTCAAGAAGGAAAAGGTGTCCCTGGCCGGCCATGAGGAGGTATGATTTGCAGGCCTAGCCCGTGCTTCCGTGATCCCTCGTTGATTAGTTTGTGTGACCCCACACACACGTTGCTGATTTTTCTGGTCTGTGTTGCAGTATATTGTGAGGGGTGGGAGGGATCTGTTCCCTCTGTTGCCGGAGGCCTTCAAGGGAATCAAACAGATCGGCGTAATCGGTTGGGGCTCGCAGGTTTAAAGGCCTGCAAACTCTATTTTGTCTGGAATTGTTCTTGTCGCTACAGGCGTTTACTTCTTTCAAATGTATTGGGTTATTCTATTTGAGTATAGATAAAATTGGTTGTAAGAGTACCCAAACGATGGGGCGCTCTTGGGGAACTACAGATTTATATTATATGGCTATTAACATTTTTGCTCGAGCACTCTTTGGTCGGATGTATATGATAGGGCCAATTTGCTTGATGGTCACCTTGAGTCTTGACTATGGGCAAAAGAATAAAACATCATATACTATTATGAATCGCATGAAATTACTCATGTCGAGCCATACAGCGCCCATGGCCTGGCTTGGTCCCTGCTATTGGACTTGAGTGTTACTGTGCTAATGTTACTCTACATGATTATTAGATATAGTTTGGTTTAGTAGGCATCGATATTAATGTTGTTATGTTTGTTGGTGTTGTATGCAGTGAATGCCTTCCCTAGTGGCAGTATTGATAGAATTATCTAGAGTATATGTAAATGTACAATCTGTATTATCTTGTTATTTCATTGTTTAAGACTTATACTCCCTCCGTTCCAAATTATAAGTCGCTTTGATTTTTTTGGTTCATCCATTTTGTTATGTATCTAGACATATTATTATATCTAGATGCATAGCAATATGGATGTACCAAAAAAAAGTCAAAGCAACTTATAATTTGGAACAGAGAGGGTATTTGTTACTTGTTAGTTTGTTACCCATGGATATTTTTCTTATTTACTTTTGGACATGATTTTTCTGTTTCAATAAGTTCATGTAGAAGACAGGAGGTCTCTACACATTGATGAAAACCATGTGCATGCAGTGACAGTCATTATCAATTTTGCAGGGTCCTGCGCAAGCTCAGAACTTGAGAGACTCACTTGGTGAGGCAAAGGCAGACATTGTTGTTAAGGTTAGGATTTCTTTGCATTCTGCTAGTACGGCATATCTTAGCCTTGATAGATAAAGTCAAAATTTCTAACAGATGGTAGCTCTAAATCATTGCTTCAATGGGCCATCATATGTTCCTTGGTTTCTTGTTGACTTGATGTTACTTAAGCAATAAACAGTATTTGCATCTCTGATTCTGTTGTTTTGGTTTCAGATTGGTCTCCGGAAAGGTTCTAAATCTTTTGAAGAAGCCCGAGCAGCAGGATTCACCGAAGAGAGTGGGACGCTGGGTGATATATGGGAGACTGTATCAAGCAGTGATCTTGTTTTGCTGCTGATATCTGATTCTGCTCAGGTTTGCTTCTTCATTGATCTATATGCTCTTTAGCTTTGTACTTTCTGTTGATCATGCCCTGGTGTAGTGTTGCAATTTGTGTTTTCAACTATTATTATTTTGATTGTGTTGCTTTGAGGTGAGACTGATTCTAGTTGGTCACACTCTTATCTGTTTAAACTCTGATGACATTTATGGTACTTCAATACTCTGTACAGGCTGACAACTACGAGAAAATTTTCTCGCACATGAAACCAAACAGTATTCTTGGTTTGTCACATGGATTTCTCCTTGGACATTTGCAATCTCTGGGTCTTGACTTCCCTAAAAACATCAGTGTGATTGCTGTATGCCCCAAGGGAATGGGCCCATCAGTTAGAAGACTTTATGTTCAGGGCAAAGAGATTAATGGTGCTGGTATCAATGCTAGCTTTGGTGTTCACCAGGTATGTTACCTATGAGTATTGTCTGAATAGTTTATTACTTGTTTACCTTCACCAGGTATATTACACATGTTTGTTTTCTTTGGTTCTCCCTTCAAGTGTATATTTTTTAATCTCTGTTGACATTCTCATGTTGTTCTTTGCATTTTATAGGATGTTGATGGAAGGGCAACAGATGTAGCTCTAGGGTGGTCAGTAGCTCTAGGTTCTCCTTTCACATTTGCTACTACTCTAGAGCAGGAGTACCGGAGCGACATTTTTGGCGAGCGAGGTGACCTACTTTCCTGTTCAACAATAAAGTTTTGGACTTTGAGTCTGTGTCTAATTATTTATTACGCAGGTATTTTGCTTGGTGCTGTCCATGGCATGGTGGAGGCTCTTTTCAGGAGATACACAGAACAAGGAATGGATGAGGACTCAGCATATAAGAATACTGTAGAGAGCATCACTGGAATTATATCGAAAACTATTTCAAAGAAGGTACAAAAGCTTTCCTTATCTTTTGATCGTCTAATTTTGGCTTTACTCATTGCATGTCTTTCCATGGTACCAGGGGATGCTTGAAGTTTATAACTCCTTGACCGAAGAAGGAAAGAAGCAGTTTATTGAGGCCTATAGCGCGGCATATTACCCATGCATGGACATATTGTATGAGTGCTATGAAGACGTTTCTTCTGGAAGTGAGATTAGAAGTGTAGTGTTGGCTGGGAGGAGATTTTATGTATGCTTTCCCATCTTCAAAAATGCTAACCATATTCTATTTGTGGATCTCCAACGAAACATAGTAAAATGTTTACATGTATTTTCTTTTCTCTTAACAGGAGAAGGAAGGGCTTCCTGCTTTCCCTATGGGAAACATAGATCAAACACGTATGTGGAAGGTGGGTGAGAGGGTCCGTTCAACCAGGCCACAGTGTGATCTTGGTCCATTGCATCCCTTCACTGCTGGAGTGTATGTTGCACTAATGATGGCTCAGGTTCGATTCCATATTCAAAAGGGGTAATAGTGTTTCATTACACACTGATTAGTGAAATGTTTGACAGTTTTTTTTGTTTCACTCCATTATATTTATAGATGGAGGTCCTTAGAAAGAAGGGCCACTCTTACTCGGAGATCATTAATGAGAGCCTGATCGAGTCTGTGGACTCGTTGAACCCATTTATGCATGCTCGTGGTGTGGCCTTCATGGTTGATAACTGCTCCACAACAGCTCGCTTGGGATCTAGGAAGTGGGCACCACGCTTCGATTACGTCTTGACCCAACAAGCGTTTGTGACTGTTGACAAGAAAGCAGCAATCAACCAAGACCTCATCAGCAACTTCATGTCTGACGCTGTTCACGGTGCCATTGAAGTCTGTGCTCAGCTGAGGCCCACTGTTGACATCTCAGTGACTGCTGACGCAGATTTCGTGCGTCCAGAGCTTCGACAGTCTTCGTAAGCTTGTATGGATCCGCAGTGTGTTGTGATGGAATGGTTAGTTTGTAAGAACTAATATGTCTGGGCTTTTGAACTCTTAGTTGCCTGTATTGCTCCTGTTTGAGGACCTGAAAATCTTACTCTTGGGGTGTAGTAGTACTGTTGTGATTTGCAAGAATAAAAATAAATGGTTGAAACCAAATGTCTGATTTGCTATACCCTTTTTGATGTGAATGTTGTAGGGCTCATAGCTGAGGCTAGCTCGTGATCTAAGTCTCAAGCTATACCAAATGAATACCATGAACCCAAGGTTATGTATGATTTGCTAGTTTATGCCTAACTTGATTTCCTGATGAAACCTAGTTCCGTATGGACTTAAAAAAAGGCATTTTCCACGAGTAGTTGTGAGATTCTCTCAATGATGGAGAGGGGCAGCCTGAACAATCTGTGAGTGATCGCTGCAAAGTTTTGTTGGGACTTTGGGAAGGACAAGCGTTGCACGGGCGGCATTGCCGGCCCTTCGGAGTAGGCAATGCAAACCCTTCGCCACGCTGAGAAGCAGACAAGAGCACCTCGGGCACCACCAACAAAGTTGGCATCGCTAGGTCGTCCCGTCGTCGAAGTCGAACATCCGCACGGCAAACTTCTAAAAACCCAACGATTAATTCGAGGCCTTCGTTTGGCGTTTCCTGGTTCACCTCCCTAAATATGTATATAAATCTAAACCCCAACAGCCACACGCAAACCACAGCGTCGATCGATCGATCAACAGCAAGAGGTAAATATTCTCAAGGAGCCGGTGAGCTAATTAAGCATTGCAAGCAGGCAGGCATGGCCGAGAGGGAGGGCGGCGTGGTGAAGAAGGGTCACGAGGAGGGCCTGAAGATGGCAGTGTCGCTGCTAGAGGAGTTCGGCCTCCCCCTGGGCCTGCTGCCCCTGGCGGACGTCATCGAGGTCGGGTTCGTGCGCGCCACGGGGTACATGTGGATCGCGCAGGGGAAGAAGGTGGAGCACCAGTTTAAACTGGTGAGCAAGCAGGTGAGCTACGACGTGAACATCACGGGGTTCGTCAGCGCCAAGCGCATCAAGAAGCTCAAGGGCGTCAAGGCCAAGGAGCTCATGCTGTGGCCGCCCGTCAACGAGATCATCGTCGAGGACCCGCCCACGGGAAGATCCAGTTCAAGAGCCTAGCCGGCGTCACCAAGACCTTCCCAGTCGAGGCGTTCGCCGCGGGACAGTAGGCAGTAGCCGCCGCGCGCGCACGCACGCACGTACGCTGTCTCTGTGGGAAGCTTGCCTTGCTTTATTTATTTACGTTATATTACCCGCCTCGTTGCTTGATGATTTGTCGCATAAAAGGCCTGCTAAGTGCTAGACCATAAATAGCATCACGAGTCCACGACGAATTTGGATTTGTACGGTTTCACGAGGCTATATTACTACAAGAAACTTACAGTTGCGCAATAATTGAGAGTACCAACACTGCATCTTACTGTGTCAGAAGCCGAATGTCTGTTTAGTAGCTTGTGCCGACTCGCGAGTGATGACCAGTCACTAACGGAGAATGGTCGGTTTGGCCAATCCTGAATCCTTCTTTTTTTCGAAAACGTGCTGCATCAATCCAGGCGGACTTTAACACGATACATAAATCGTCAGCTTGAACGGCGCTGCTTAGAAAGGTGTTCTACTAAAGTAAACTAATTGTCCACATAGAAACGCAGCAGCCGGGAGCAAACATCGACATTCGACTGAACTGCTGCGGGAGCGAGAATATTCAACCATAGAAAAAGTATTTTGCATAGTTGAATAGTTGAACTGTCGTCGTAGTTCACTTCTTCTGAAACTCTAAAACAAGATACATTATTTTTCTCGTCTCTCGAAACACGTTTAAATTACCTCCATATATACCCTAGTTAAAAGTGTATTGAAGACGGTTTTATCAATTCTTAATTAAATAATTTCGGTAAACCACGAACGATATCTCTAATATTATAGAAATTCAAAGGAAAAACATAAATATTGCTCAGAACTCGATAAGTCGAAATAGAATAGTTAGAGATCTCTAATGAAAGTACATTCATTGTTTCATTAGGTACTGTTCTGGGATGACAAATGGTTGAATGCCGTTTTAGCTGAAGCCTTCCCTCGTGTTTTTCAATTTGCTATAAATGAAAGAGTTTCAGTTAAAAGTGTCATGGAAGTTCAAGACCTGGATACTCAGACTCAACACAATTTCAATGCTCAGACGAAGAAACATGCTAGCGGGAGCGGAGGAGGAAGTCAATTGTGTCATGTATAATCTCGCCGAGGAGGACACTGAGCACCTCTTCTTCAGTTTCCCATTCACCCAACAGTGCTGGCAGAAACTTGATACCCCTCCATCCTTTATTAAATGTCATTTTAGGTTTTCGTATCACATTTTTTATTAGATTTATATAAACTATATGTAACATTTGTGTCTTCAAATAAATTTATTAAAAAACTAGACCATAAGATCTATCTAATGATATTAATTATGTATCACAAATATTAATAGTTTTTTTTATATAAAATTAATTTAAGTTATTTCTCAAGAAGTGATAAAGACATTTAGGGACGGAGAGATTAGAGCTTGCTAGGCCGCATTACAACGGCGAGGAGCCAGTACCCCGAACGGCCGAACCCCTCCATATCAGCCTGATTGCTACCTGGGAAATTTGGAAGATGAGGAACAGGAAGGTTTTTGAAAATGAGCTCCTCGGCCCTCCCCTTCGGCACGTGGGCCGGACACTTTGCGAACGTGGCTCCCGGCCTGGGAAACTTCTTTTCCGGGCTTCATTATAGGCCCATGCCAACTTCTGTTCCGGTGCTATTGGGCTTGTGCGAGGATTGGGATAGGCATCGGCGGCAGTCCAGTTTGTCGTTAGAGTAGCCTGTAAAAGGCTGTACTGTAACGAGCTGCCGTTCTTCTGAAACGGAAACGGTGCTCCACCGCTCACGTACCCTACGATGGATCGACGACTCGACGGTGCAGAGCAGAGATGCTGACCGCGGATGCCAGTGGTGTCTCGCACTCGCTTCACTGGCGTACCTTGCTTGCGTCAGTCGCCCGCCGTGCCAAAGGCAGATCATTAACAGAGCGGCGTTTAGGGCGTGTTTGGTTTGCGTACGAGGACAGCCTCAGAAATTGCAAACCACAACGGGGTTGTGCGTCCTCCCCTTATCTCTCAGCGTCTATTTCGTATCAAGATTCGTGTAACAGTGCTTTAAAATCCGTACAGAGTGCTTTAAAATCCGTACTTCAGTGTTTTGTTTGGCTTACACGAATCACGAAACAAACTGAACGGTTGGATAAAGAGAGTGCTCCCACTCCATTGTGGAAAAAATAAGTTGGGACAGCCTGCCTTGCATGCCGCGTACAGGCCCGGGCTGGCCAGGCTCAGCACATACTAGAGCAGCTTGTTTGGTTCTCGTACGCGTGCATGGAGGCTCTCTTCGGATGCTGTTTGGTTGCCTTCACATCTACCGCAAAAGTGTTTTTCTGTGTCTGCACGCTCCCCCATGTGCACGCCCAGCGCTCGCGCTTGCACGAGTGGAGCCTGGCTCGATGGAAACGGCCGGTTTTCACGTTTGTCTGGAGCCTGGCCGAGAGGGCTGTTTTGCACACGTGCAACCTGGCCGAAGGCCTAGAGCAGGAAACCAAACGCGTAGATGCTGCAGCTGGCGAGCCTGGTTCGAGCTGGACCAGGCAACCAAACAGGCTCTTAGTGATTAGAGAGAAGTTGGCGCCGACGTCCGGCGCTGAGTAAAGTCCCGGCCGAAAGCGTCGGTGCGCAGCAAAACCGCACATCGAGTGGACGCGAGCACTCGGCCACTCGGGGGGTCCCCGCGAGCCCCCTACCCCGCAAATTACGGAACCCGGTAGGAGCACTACGGCTATGGGTCCACGACTCTTGCTCGTGAAGTTATGATCGATGCATCCACCAATTAAAGCCTCAAGTAGTACGTACGGCTGGTTTGCATCAAGTTCGGAGTTGCATCACTTGTTATTGTTGCAGGTGTACCTATTCAGGATAAATCTTTGCCTTGTGCATTGCAACCTTTGCGCTCCCCATTTCTATCATGCGTCTTGTAATGTAAACAAACAAAGAAGAAGAAGAAGTCTGTCTCTAACTTTGGCAGTCACTGGGCCCCGCACCCTCGCGCGCTCATTATGCGCATTGATCTTTACATGTACTCCAAGGACCCACGCGCTGTCGGCATGTGTAGGTTTGAAATCGAGAACATGCTGTAAACTTGT
>CM039138.1:32034344-32131594 GCA_022036555.1 Microstegium vimineum
GTAAAAATTAGATCGGAAAGTATGAAATAAACAACGGGTTTTATCGAAAAATTCTCCTTTTGTGCGCGCGTGTCCTTCCGTAGGGCCGGCCGGCGAGGGTAGGAGGGGCCCCCCCCCGCTGCCGGGGGCAATGGGGGGGGCCCTCGGTGCGACCCACGGGGGCCAGGCGTGGACCCGGGATCGGATATGCTGGTAGTGGGTTGTTACAGTAATTTCCCCCGGATGACTGACTGATGCACGGGGATGGGTGATTGAGGGCTCAGGTGATGGCGATTTGCGATGATGTAAGGAATCCAGAAGTCCCCACTTAGGTCATACTCTAAATTTTTGGAGTTTGATAAAATCCTAATCCAATGGAGCCTCACTTGAACCCCATTTTACATGCCCCCTCAAATTTTTCTCAGGACCCAGGTTTAGAAACCCCCATCGGTGGGACCCATATTTTCTCCACCCCGGGGGAGAGGGCCGCCCGCCCAAGCTATATGGTGCGTGCATCCCCCTCCCCTTGACGGAGCGGCACGTCGACCCCGACGGCTGCCTGGGCATCCTCAACGCGTTTGCAGAGGCGCGCGCGACCAGCAGAGGGGCGTGGCGCGAGCAAGCGAGGCGTCGCGGCTGGGAGGCTCGGCCAGCGAGGCCGGAGGCGTGGCTGGGAGCCACGGGGCGCCGTCGCGGGCCTGCAGCGCGCGCACCCGCGCTCCGTGGTCGCGTACGCGGACTACTTCGCGGCGTACGCCAGGGTGCTCTGCGAGGTGCGCGCGCGGGGGTTCGACCCGGCGAAGACGCGCACGGCGTGCTGCGGTGCCGTGGCTGCCGCGTACAGCTTCGACCAGGCCAGGTTCTGCGGGGCACCCGGGACGGCGTGTGCGCGGTCCGAGACTGGTACGTGAGCTGGGACGGCGTGCACCCGACGCAGCACGCGTACTCGGCGATGGCCGAGCTGCTCTACCGTGGTGGCGCGTACCCGCCGCTGATCAAGTTGCCGGCGGGGCAGGTGACCCGACCCCTGCCTAGCGGGAGCGGCCCGACCCCTCCTCGGCGCGTCCCTGCCCTCCCCGACGTGGCCTTGCTTGGCTCCCCCTCCCCTCCGGCGTCGTGGCCCTTGCCCGACTCCCTCTCCCCTGCGGTAGTCATCCCCTGCCCAGTCTCCGTATAGAGGAAGGAGGAGGAAGATGAAGACAATGGCATGCGGGTCCCTGTTGTCATTCTCTAGCAAAATATATTTGAGGGCCTAGATTTGGGTGTTGTTGTTGGAGTGAGAGCAAAAAGTTTGAGCCAACAAAAATAAGAGAAGCCCCCAAATAAAAAGTAAGGGCTTTGATTTGGGGTCCATGACTGGAAATGCTCTAAACGCAACAAGGCTGAAAAGCGGGGAGGGGAGTCGCGGGTTGGGCAAGGGAGATCCCTAGCACCCGAGCCGTTTCCATCGATCGAGCACCACCATTTCAGCCGCAGTCCAACCCTCTGTAGAAGCTCACGGGGAGCTCATTGCCGGAACCAAACCCGAATGGGCAGGTTTGATCTCTCAGCACAGCAACCCCTTGCCGCTGCTGGGCTGTAGTAGGTGCCATGACCTAGAGCGTCCGCAATTCTATGCGGCGACATCATCAATGACTCGTGCGTATGTTTGTACACGGCACATGGGGATGGGGTAGGGATTCAATTCACCAGCTACCTACAACACGCATGCATGCATGGACACTATGCAATGCAAGGGCTAATAAGTTGATAAGTTGGGCTCATAAGTTGAGCCAAAAAAATACATAATCCATCTCTTGCTCTTCGTTTCTAATCCTATATAAGCAGGATCTTGATCGGGATATACTCCCTCCGTATTTTAATTAGATGATGTTTTTGGAAAATTCTAATAAATTTAAAGCTACAATAAAAACTTTATACTAAAGCATACCATATTATATGTTGATTGTGTAGATCTACTCATGTGGAGTCCAACAAAATTGAATTTTTCATTTTATGATTTTTCTGTGATTTACTATGATTTTTCAAAAATTCGGTTGTTGTACTATGGTTACTGTAGCAAACCACCGTCCAAAACTGCCCCGGGGGGTAAAGTAGACGGTTTTAGATAGTTAAAGGGGTAAATTAGACCGTTTGATACTTTGGGGTGGGTGATCTAGACTTTTTTTCAAAGAAAAAGGCAAAAAAAAAAAATTGTTAAAAAAAAAGTGCTCGGGTCTGCCCCAGAGGCGTGCATTGGCTATTTGAATTTGATGGTTGGGGGCGGTTGCATCTTTATCTGGTCCGCCCGGCAGTGGCGTAAATTTCCGAGCTGGTACCGTTGTTGGCAGCCTGTGGCGTTTAACTGTTCCTGCACGTGGACGGACTAGTACTGTCACAAGATCTGCCCACAGTACTCCTAAAGCAAAGTAAAAAAAAAGCAGATTAATTAAGTGGTTAAGTTTTCCTTATCAATTATTGTAAAGATTAACCTTGATTCTGCGGCTGCACTCCCTACTCTTCCCTTAACTTGAACGTACTTATATTATGATAGAGAAGAAATTTAATATAACATCTCTTATTAGTGGCATCTTAGGTGTTTTTCTTTTTTGACAACATCATCTTAGGTGTTTAAAAGAGCAGTACATGGACATAGCTGAACCGTTGTTGAGACAAATAGCTACCCACTTGGATTGCAGTGTCCCTGTTTTGACAGTAGCTGTGTCCCCCTGGCCATCGCGATCCAAAAAACTGGTTAGCATCGACGAGCCATGGCTAAATGGTGATGAGGTATTCTTACTGTCGGTAAAAATAATATATCCTGACAGACAGCTGACATGCATGGCCTATACAAAATCGTGGTGTCGCTACTCGTCAGTCGCCTAGTGTGGCGCACCGACACCCTCGGAAGGCCTGTATGGGTAGATTTGGACGAGCTGCTGCCACGCTCGCAGTACCTACTGGGCTGTTGTAAAGAATTGGGCCGTCGGTATCGTGGTGGAGCGAGCGACCCTGCCGCACGCCGGCATGGTCTGGCCTGCGAGCCATGCGGCCCACTGTGCTCACCAAGCATACGTGCATGCGGCCTGGCCTGCGCGCCATGGGCCCCCATGTGCTCACCCAGCATGCGTGCATTCGGCCTGGCCCTCTAGCGCTCACCCCACATGTCTGTGATTTTATTCTTATTCTTTTTATTTTTTTGTGAGTTATTTTTTTCTATTTCTTTTATTTATTTGTCATTTCTTTTGGATTTCATTGTTTTTTTTTAATTTTTATTTTCTGGCTATCAATTTTATTTTTTTGTCTGAGTGTCAATTTCAGTTTTAGGTTTTCATTTTTCAATGTGGCCACTTTAGTTATCAATTTGTATTTGTCATTAACAGTTCAATTTTCTGGTTGTAAATTCAGATTCTCTTTCTAGTAATCTTTAGTTTCATTTATTTGGTATATGTTATCATTGTCAATCATATTTTATGTTTGCTATTTAATAAACAACTCAGTTGATAGCTTATGCAATGCTTATTTTAATAATTTACCTCTTAGGTTGTAGATTGTCTTGTTCCTTTTTTATCTTTTATTTTCAGTTTAAATTTTCATATGTTTGGAAGTTATAATTCTCAGAATTTGTCGTTTCACTATATCTTGCTATTTGCTCCAAATACAACTTGCTACATAATTTAAAATTTTCTGGTAGTTATTCAGTGTTTTACCCTTTCAGGTTTGAATGACTACTTTGGTTTTTAGTTTTATGTTTAAATTCTTTAATTTTAATTTTGTAGCGAAGAGTGCTAGCATGGACATAGGCGACGTGGAGATCGATGTAAGATAGGACGACAGCGGGAATCGATGTAGCGAAGAGTGCTAGAATGGACATAGGCGTGTCTCCGCTGATGGCAACGACGAACACCGCTATTGCTTAGAGTACTCGTGCGATACTTAAGGACAAATATCAGAGCCTGCTCGATAATATCAGACTGAGTTAAGTACCATCTGTCTATTATAGTGAGTTTTTTCTTTTTCTTTTTCTTTTTACGAATTATACAATACAACGCAGATGCTCAGCACGCACGCACACAATTCACTCCTACGAAAAATTAAACTCATGCCGCTCGAGTGACTTAGCCAACTAGACTAAGCACCATAATACATGTCAGATGTCATATATGAGTGTGACAAATTGAGAGTACTTAGTGGTTACTAACTAATCACATGTGTATTCGGCTCGAGATGTAGCTTGGGGTAACTGGGAAGGGATAGTACCTCGGCTCATGGTCGTACATTTAATTTCATGTCTGAAACTAGAAGTAAGAACAAACAGTATCGTCCGAAGACGCTCATTATTTCAAAGAAATCTCTGGCGAGATGTGTTGTACCCACACGAAAGTCTAGGCGTGGAGCCTCCATATCCATGCCCGGCTAAAGGTTGCCTCAAGGTCCTAGGGAGAAAATATGTCCGTTGAAATGTTTGGTTATCTGTTAGAGAAGACTAACCCATATTCATTTAATTATCCGCATACATCAAACACCACATTCTTCCAAGAAAACATCAACAAAAAATGGCTGCAAGAAAATTTTATGCAACATACGTAATTACGACGCTCTGTACGTGCTACAATTAGTGCCTTACAAATGGAACAAGTTTGTTGAGTGCGTAAAACGTAAAACCTGTGCTGAATCCAGCACGATGCACGTAGGAGACGACGACATCGAGGCCAAAAAAAAAAAAACTAAACTAAACCAAATCAATGAGCACAAACAAAACCACCTTAATTTGTGTTAATTAGAATCGTCTGACATAATGTGCAGCAGCATGTCGTTCCATGCGTCGATGGGCCCTGGCAGGCACCAGTGGATGCAGTCGTTGTACAGCGTCCGCTTCTCGTCCGGCCAGTGCCCGTACCGGCTGGGATGGCCGTCGGGCCGCATCAGCATCGCGGCGGTGGGGTCCATGAGCACCACGTCCAGGGCGCCCCTGGCCTCCCTGAACTCCTCCAGCTGCGACGTGTAGAACTCCAGCTCCAGTCCTCCCATCGGCGCCGTCTCGTTGGCCCTGTACGGCCGCGTGCGCCGGCAGTCCCCGCCGGCGTCGTACCGCCCGCCCTCAAAGTGCGACATCGGCGACAGCGTGCGCAGGATAACCTTGCCCGGAACCGGGCGTCGTCGGCGGCGAGCGCCCTGAGCGCCGTCCGGAACGCCATCCGGTGCGCGTCCCGGTTGGTGAGGCTGCTGGTGAAGTTGAGCGCGACGTACATGCCGCCGACGAGCTGCCCGCGCTCGTAGAAGTAGCACTGGCGCGTGAACCAGTTGGCCCCCGAGAGCAGCACGTAGTCGAACCGGTGCGCGACGGACAGCCACTTGTCGTCGGGCTCGTCCAGGTACAGCCTGAACGCGCCGGGCTGGTCCGCGACCTCCTCCGACCTCACCAGGAACGGCGACCAGATGAGGTACACGGTGAAGTTGTAGCCCTCGTAGTAGAACAGGATCATGTTCGTGTCCGACACGTACGTGGGCTTGGCCACCTGCAAAATCCATATGCATTTGCAGAGCCGGCTTCCAACTCTCTAACTACTGTACTTAGAACGGTAATGCTTCAATTAAGACGTCCGTCCAAAGTTAGAGTTTAGACGTGGCCCCTGCATCTTTATCTCATCCGCGTAACCCTCTCCTGCCTTATCTCATCCCGTGACTCCAACTTCCGTCCTTATCCACTCGTACTCGTGAACGTCGAGTCGAGGCCAGGCCATATATTCCACCTTCTTCTAGCGTGAGCGCTACCGCTCGAGCACTGAGGATGAGTTGCCTGAGAGGCACCGCTGGTCCGTGCGCCGCCCCGACCCCGTCGGCCGCTGCCCGCGCGCCCTGCTTGGGCTCACCTTCCGCGCCCCCATGGATCTGGAAGCGAAGGCAGGAGCGGCGGTAGTACTGAGAGCCAAACGGGCGGCGCCGACGGCGCTGCTAGCGTACCTCACCTCCCCAGCCAACAAGGTGCGGTCGCGCGCGGAGCAGCAGTTCCATGCTCTCCACGAGTCCCACAAGGCCGCGCTCATGCTGAGCCTCGCGCACCTGCTCCTCTCCCTGGCACACACCTCCGTGCCCATCGCCGTCGTGCTGCTGTGCCACCTCGCGCTGCCCGCGCGGGACAGCTCCAGCGGCTGCAATCACTGCTCCCTTGTGTGCCACCATTAGCAAGCCATAGAGGTAGCCTCTCACCTCTACCTCATGTCACGGCACTGCTGCTCACCGATCTGCCCTCCCT
The DNA here is from genome assembly GCA_022036555.1 of Microstegium vimineum. Lineage (NCBI taxonomy): Eukaryota > Viridiplantae > Streptophyta > Magnoliopsida > Poales > Poaceae > Microstegium > Microstegium vimineum. The sequence continues at coordinate 32,040,559 of CM039138.1, forward strand.
TGCCTCCTCGCGCTCTTCCCTGCTGTCTCCAAGACCATGTTGCAGTTGCATGTTTCGAGTGTTTGAGATGTTTCATCCCGATGTTGCAATTGTTTCGCATTGATGTTACAAAAGTAGATCGGAATATTGTACATGTTGTTGTAGTTGTACACTTATGTTTCAAGTATTTTATCTGCATGTTGCATATGTGTGTAAATATTTGTTCAAATGTTTTCAGGTGTTTTTAAGAGTTTTTTACGCATGTTTTCGAGTGTTTCAGTATGTCAGTATAATAGTACAAATGTTTCATCTGGATGTTTCAAAAGTAAATATGGTGTTGCAGCTAGTGTTTCAGATGCATATTTCTTATGTTTCATCTGCCTTTAGATGTATGTTGCAAGTGCTGCATTCGAATGTTTCAAAAGTAGATCGGTTGTTGCATTTCTGACATCGCCTTTTGTGGTCTCATCCTCGCCTCGGTGTCTCCGCCTCATCCTCCCGGCAGTACGAGCGGGGTCCAGGTGGTGCAGGACCTGTGTGGGGTGGGCACCAGATGCTGGCGTGCATTAGCGGGTCCAGGTGGTGCGGGACCCGCGTGGGGTGGGCACCAGATGTTGGCGTGCATTAGCGGGGTCCAGGTGGTGCGGGACCCGCGTGGGGTGGGCACCGGATGTTGGCGTGCATTAGCGGGGTCCAGGTGGTGCGGGACCCGCGTGGGGTGGGCACCGGATGTTGGCGTGCATCAGATGTACGAGCGAGTTCCAGGCGATGCGGGACCCACACGTGGTGTGCATGAGATGCAACCGCGCGGGTGTGCAATCGGCAGTATGAGCGGGTTCGAGACGGTGCGGGGCCACGTGAGTGGGCACGAGATGCAGGCACGAGGCGGGCGACAGAGTACATGCACCTGCGTCCGGACACGGGCGTCCGTCTGGACGTCCGGGCGCTAGTAGTGCCCTACTTAGAAGCTAGCTGTAGTGTAACGTTAACACGCACCTTGGCCAAGAGGCAGAAGAGGGACTGCAAGTGGTTCCTGGCCAGCGAGTCGCCGACGAACGCGACGGACTTGTTGGCGACGACCTGGAGGAACCTGTGCGGGTCGAAGCGCGGGAGGTCGCAGCCGTCGGGCTTCCAGCGCCACTTGAGGAACTCGAGGTCCGGGCGGCCGTACCGCATGCAGTTCTGGTGCTCCTGGATGGAGTCGCAGGTCTCGTTGGTGTACTGCGGCGAGTCCGGGTCCGGCACCCACTCGCCCCGGAAGATGTCGCACTTGGGCACCGGCGCGACGTAGGAGGAGGAGTGGCTGAGTAGTTCGTGGGTGTAGCTGACCCGCAGGTGCGGCACGTTGGTGAAGCAGGAGAGGATGACGACCGCCGAGAGGAAGATGGCGGCCGTGGGGCCGAACAGGAGCTTCAAGCACACAACCATGTCTGCTCTATCTCTCGCTCACCACTGTGTAGTATATGCAGAGTGTGAATGTGTGATCGTCTGGATCAGTGGCATTTGACGTTTGTTTAATACTGAAACAGAGCCCAATCGATCTTTCTGCTCGCGTCGCGTGTTCCAATGTTCAACATCTCATCGATCGGAGCTGGGGCTCACAAAGGATTCATAATTCAGTACTGCTTGCAAATGGAGGCGCAAGAGGATCTCTTTCATTGGTTCATTTTCTTCTCTCGGCACTCGACACCACAGACTACCGTAGCTAATCCTCTTTAAATACGTTCTGGTGTCAGTGCTATTAATGCCCGAACGGTTATTGTAATCCGATCTCTGAATTAGCTACGAATGTTCAACGACGTCCTTGCTCGTAATTTCTCACTACTACGCCTCCTGAATCATGCGCTGCTTAACACGATCAGACTTTACTCATGGTGTCAGAAATCAGAAATCCGATTTCAGAACTTTCGAAAAGAGAACAAATCCTACTCGTGCAAGGCATTGCCTGCACGTCAATCGATCTAAGCGTACTTCACACGAAATACTGGCGAGAGTGCAAGAAAAACAATACTCGTTTCTGGCCAATAAGGTTTTATGCGCTCTTGTTTAATCTTACCGAGGAGTTGAACTTCGCAATGAGGAGTCTCGCACGTTGAGGAACGCTAGCTTTACACCCTCGAGGATTGTGAGTTAGCCCAGCTGTAAATTTTATTTTGTTCTACATCATTATTATATCGAAACAAGAGGGAACCAGTAAACATCTCCTGCCTTGGTTCGTACAGTACTATATTAACTGCACTAGCGGTTAAAAGTTCAGACACGTGAACTTTCAATCCGAACGGCAATGCGGCAAACGATGTCAAACATATATACGGTTTTTTATTACCAGAAGAAGACTCGATGTAATCACTCTCGCTCATGTGGATTTCAGAAGGCCTGTTATATTTAGGAGACGGACGTTTAGAACGGCTACCTCCGAAAATCTTCGAGTAAGAAAGGCCTACGTCACAAGGTGTCCGTTCCACGATTTACGTCTACCTCTATTAATCGATGATTTTCGGAGATAGATGTCTTAGAGGCTGTTTGGTTTGTGGCCGTTGTCTGCCACGCCACAACGGTGGCGGCCACAGGGCATAAATAATGTTTGGTTCAGGCCTTCGCCATACTTTTTTCTACGCAGCTTTTCGTGGCGAGTGTGGCGGACATTTTCTTCGCCACATACTGTGGCGAGTTATCTGCTATTGAAAACGATTTAGTCGATACGTGACCGTTTGCCTGCTATTGAAAACGATTTGGTATTGTCTCTTAAAATATATTTTGTATTTTAAAATAATTTTTGTAGTACCAATACAAAAATCATATATTAGTTCTTTATACTATTTGTAAATCTGTCGTAGGTTTGGAAAAAAATCCATGGCCCAAAGTAATGCACGGGAATACAGTTATCATGTTCGGTTGAATTATTAATCTAGTTTATCAACAAAACAATATCGATCAACTTATCAGTCACATAAATCATCACTCAAACAACAATATACAGATAGCTCTTAAGCTGGACAGGTCAGACTCAAGCCCAAAGCCCCTAACTGAGCTCCTTCACGTTATTTTCGTTGGGCCACACGCTACTCTGGGTCCCAATAGCACTCCCTGCTGTCGCCCGCCACCGCCCTCCACCAGAAACCAGTCTACCGTTTCTTCGATATTTGTTATCCATCCTTTGTAATGGTATTTGTTTTATTATGATATATGAATTGTGAGACGCTCATTTGAGTGTCATTTTATCAAAGAAAAAGTAGCACTCTGTTTCAGGAATCAGGAATTCGAGTTTTGACATCTCAAAAAGATATGGTAAAAGAAGATACTCCCTCTATATCCTAATTAGATGACGTTTTGGATAGTGATACGGTCTCTCAAACACAACTTTGATCTCTTGTTTTATAAAAATATTTATAGAATAATCATATATGTATACTTTTATGAAAATATTTTTTAAGATAAATCTATTCATATAATTTTCACATTTAGAATATCAACAACTTAAAAGGTTATTGATGATTTATATTCTCAATATTTTACCCAAAGTTTGTCCAAAACGTCATCTAATTAGGATACAGAGTGAGTATGGTACATGCCACTATGGGTTTCTACTCTCACCGAACAGCAAAGCTAGGACTCATTAACAAGAAGAACATTGTGTTACTCTCAAAAGGCCAAGTTGCTTCCCAAGTTTCATAGTATAGGCCAATTAGCCTAATCAACAGTGTTGTCAAAATTATCACAAAGCTACTAGCTAACCGTCTCTCCCCACTCATGAATTGTTTGGTATCCACGACCCAAAATGCCTTCATTAAAAAAATGCATGCATGATAATTTCATCTATGCCCAAAGAGTCATACAACTCCTGTAGAAAAGAAAGAAATCGGCCTTATTCATCAAACTTGATATTTCAAAGGCTTTCGATTCCATAGGGTGAAATTACTTGCTAGAAGTTTTGGAGGCATTGGGTTTCAGTACTAAGTGGAGAGAGTGGATTGCAACATTGCTTGGATTGGCATCATCAAAAGTACTGATAAATGGCCGACGGACAAGGGGGATCAAACATGCACGTGGACCGAGATAAGAAGACCCTCTTTCCCATTTGTTGTTCGTGTTGGCTATCGATCCAGTTCAGCGAATTATTGAAGCGCCAGCCAAGAAAGAACTTTTTAGGCCTATCCTCCCAAAGACAACTAATCTACGTTGCTCCCTATATGCTGATGATGCTGCCATTTTTACAGATCCGTTAATCTTAGAACTAGATCGCCTCCACAAAATTCTACACTTCTTTGGAGAATGCTCAGGACTAAAAATCAATCTCTCAAAACAGAAGTTTTCCCCATCATAGTTGACAGCAAAACCATAACGCATCTGCTCCAAAAATTTCCTGGAAAAACTTGCAAATTTCCTTGTAAGTATCTTGGTCTGCCACTTAACATTTGTAAGCTATGAAAAATAGAGGTCCAACCTATGATCGACAAGATAGGAGCGAGGTTGCCCGGATGGAAAGGGAAATTGCTATCCACGTCGGGTAGGAAAACCTTAGTCAAAACAGTCCTCTCATCGCAACAGATCTATCATATGACAGTCTTCCCAGAGCTAAAATGGCTAATACATAAGATTGACCGCTTTCGAAGAAGTTTCTTATGGAGGGGGAAACACCTGACAAAGTCTACATGGGGCACTCCCAGATGAATTGGCCAATAGTATGTCGTCCAAAGGATAGGGGGGGCTAGGTATCTTAGACCTTGAATGTTTCGCTCGGGTCCTAAGATTGAGATGACTATGGTTCAAGTGGAAACACAAGGAACGACCGTGGAATGGACTAGAGTTGCCATGTGATAGGAGTGATCCTAATCTTTTCGATGCCCCACAGTAATAACAATAGGCAATGAAAAAATGGCACTATTTTAGTCATCATCATGGCTCTAGGGGACCTCACCTAAGATTATTGCTCCAACTCTTTTTCTAAAGACAAAGAGAAAAAAGATCATAGTTCAAAAGGCATTACAAGATTGTTGGTGGATCTCTCATATCCTTCCAATTCAAATGGATCATGAAATACGTGAATACATTAAGCTATGGTAATGTGTCCAAGGAACTAGGCTTCAAGAAAACAAAAGAGATGGACAACAGATGGGGAATATACATCCATGAGCGCTTACCAAATCCAATTCGAAGGATCTTTCAGCAAGCTAAAATTGACACTGATTTGGAGAGCAAGGGCAAAACCAAATTGTAGATTCTTTGCTTGGACTCTTCTCCATAAGAAGATTTTAACTACCAACAATTTACTCAAACAGAATTGGACAACCGACCCTATCTTTAAACTTTGTGGAGTCGATCCTGAAACACCAACACATTTGTGTAAAGATTGTCCTTTTTCGAAGCAGGTTTGGACACACTTAAAGCATTGGCTCTAGCTATCAGTACTTGAAGAATCATTGCCCTATTGGTTTCGGTGATTAACGACATTAGATTGTTATTATGGCTAATGTGTGTTTTGTAGAGGCTATGTTTAGTTAAGCCATAGTGACTAATTGTGAATGGGCATCATATGGTTATCTATAGCCCCCCAAGATGGATATCATTTTGGATTTCAAAAAGACATGATGAAAACCCTACAGTGATAAGTCTAAGTGCCATAAGGAGATGAAGGCCACTTAGTATAGATAGGGCTTCTATTTGATCTTTGACCGTACTATCAAGAGGGGTTTGGGTGAGTGTAGGATCGAGATGGCCGACTAGAAGGGGGGGGGGGGTGAATAGTCGTTTTCAAATTTTATTGCTAAACTTATCAAAGTTAATTCGGAAGCTTACAAGTTTTAGTTGCAATTACAAACTTATACAATTCTAGTGAACAAAGAGAGGCAAGGCTATGATCTCTATATGAAATAAAGCGGTAAACAAGGCACAAGCTTAAACAACACAAGTATGATATATAGCAAGGTAAGGGACTTGTGTTGAGATAAGCAAACCACAATGGAGAGGATGACACGCGATGTTTTTATCGTGGTTCGGTGACTTGCCAGTCACTTAATCAACGTTGAGGCGAGTTCTAGGATTGTTGCTCCTCTTGTTAGTTCCAAGCCCGCAAGCTTCGGACTACCTCACTAGGTAGGCTCCACGTGAGCACTAAGCTTGAGACAACCAAATCAACTAGACACTCTCACTTGCCTCGATTTTACTAGAGATGCTCTTTGCCTTCCTCCAGCGGGGATGAGCTCAATAGCCCCTCACAAAGCCAACTTCGGAGCACCGCACAATGCTTCTTGCGTGCTTCACGAAGACACAATCACCAAGTCGTCTAGGAACCGGCAAGCTCCAAGAGTAACAAGTAACCACATCCACACGACGATCACCTAGTGCCACAAGTAATCTCTCACGCAAAGATCCGCACTAGTGGAGCACACTCACTCTCTAAATGTTGCCCTCAAGCAAGGAGTATGAGATGAGGTGCTAGGTGGAAGCTCTCTTGATGTATATGATGTTAGAATGGCCAAGAGAACCTCCCCGAACCGGCCAACCACGCTTATATAGAGGAGCCCCTCAAAACTAGTCGTTATTGCTCTGAAACGTCATTCGCGGACAGTCCGCAGTACAAAGCTCGGACAGTCCGCCATTCACTCAACTAGCCGTTGGGTTCAAACTGCACACTTGCGGACAGTCCGCCGTTGTAAACTGAATAACCCAACAGAACAGCAGCACCTCTGCTGCTCGCTGAAAGTTAGCCGGCGGACAGTCCGCCACACAAGGTGCAGACAGTCCGCTGTTCATCTGTGAAAACTGGAACAGATTCTGTGCAATCTGTTTGCTTTCCTCGGGCTAGCCGGCGGACAGTCCGCCACTACCCAGCAAACTCCCAATTCCAAACACCTTTTTCACCTATGCTTTGGCATATGAAACCAACCATCATAGAACCTCCAAAGCATATCCAAGTTAGTGCTAGGTGCTTTCTAAGTCACATGTTAGACCACTAAACGTATCTCACACGATAGAGCTCACAAGTGGCACTAGATAACCGTAATGCAAAGCATGTTTACCCCCTTTATAGTACGGTTATCTATCTTAAATCCGGCCATTTTAATCTTCTCTAAAACACCATATGGCCGGTGAAATGAAACACCCTATGTTTCATACCTTTGCCTTGCATAGAAGTAAGATTCACCATTTGATACTTGCAAAGGCTTTGTTTGACATCTTTACCAAGCCACTTGCTATAACCAATGAATCTTTGGCTTGATCTTCATAGATGATGTAGATCACTCAAACCATCACATAGACTTCAAGTCCATCAACCTTAGACACTTGCTCTTCACCGTTGTTTCGGTCCTTCGGAGCCAAGCCTACTAGCTTGCCCTTCACCTATCTGTCACACCCGGTTTTACGGACAAAATCAGATATACACCATATGTGAGCCCAGGAAGTCAATTCTCACATATAGCCACAGAAGAAGGTAATATCAAAAGACAATACTTAAATACATAACATATAAGGTCAAAGAAATAACCTTCAAACAACAAACAACGGAAAGACACTCCGATCTTCAGGTGAAGACTCCAATCACAGGGACACAACTGACTGGTTGATCACAAGGCTAACTTCTTCAAACTCTTGCAATCTGGTACCCATCCGGGATTTTTATCCAAATGATGAAAAGTAAACAAGCATAAGTACATCTCGTACTCAACAAGTATATATGGGGTTCATGAGGCTCAAAAGGTTGACAAGGTTTACTGCGGTAAGCATTTTTAATTTATATCAAAACTTTGCAAGTGGTTAATCAAAGGTTATGCTTAAGCCCCAAATTAAACCACATGATCATAATAGCAATTGAACAAATAACATAACAACATGGTAAAGTGATTCACAAATAATAACCAACATGTAAACAATGTTTTTGTGAGTTTTCCGGGCCGCTCGTGTCCGTGAGCACGACTGATATATCAGTTTTTAACACTCTGCAGAGGTTGTACATCTTTACCCATGAGTCATGATTTGCCCTTTCGCCCGAGATAGCTAGTCTCTTAACCCACTTCCAAGGTAGGCCGGCAGGGTTCACTATGAAGTATTTCAAAGGGGCTCACTGACAAACAACAGACACTACAGATCCACGGGCAAGGGGTATACGAGGTCTCCTCAATGGTACACACGCGCAGCGGTAGCCACTCCGACCATACCCCGCAACCGCTCGGCAATGGTAACTTTCGTGAACTGCCACATGTGAGAGAGTGACCCTAATACTGAACTAAAGCCAGAGCCATGTAGCTCTCATGGTTGTACTGTATGTCCCAGCTTTTGCTGACATATAGGGTCCTAAATCCATGTTGCTAAAAAGTCAAGTTTTACTTAATCATATCATATAGTCGTTAATCAATGTACAAGATCATGCTTAGTTAAATGGAGCACTAGCAATAACTTCCCAGATGCAAAAATACTCATAGGATTCAAGGTTCAAGGTAACAAGATCTAAGTAAGCCGTATGGTAACAGGATTAGACACATGCATATGATTTGATTGAAAAACCATCATGAATAGGATGACAAGGAGGATCCTATGTAATACTTGCCTTAAACTTAGATTCCTTCTTCAAACCTAGTCTTCAAAAAGATCACTAGTAACACCAACTTCTTCTTGATCTCCAACGTAAAACTCACCGATTGGACAAGTTCATAAACACCACTCAAGCATCTGATCATACAAAACAATACAAACATATATATTTAGAACAATACACCAATCAATTAAAAAGATTTGAAAAGCAAACTACGCATTTCTATGATCACACAAACGCGAAGAACACACTAATCGATGCTACGATGATCAAGATACGACTAACGAAAGATTTGCTTTTATAAAAGAGAAAAGAAAAATAAACTTTATTTATTTTATCTATATATAAAAAGCATAGATAGGATATTTCAGAGAAATACCCAAATTAGATTAAGTCATATTGTATTTTATTAGAAAAACACGATTAAACTATATTTATTTTGTTTGGGAAAACATCAAGGTGAAACCTAGATTAGTTTTAATTGGAAATCAATTGCATATAGATTAATCAATTATCATTTTAGTTGAAAGAAGAAAACATGTTTTATACTGTTAGTAACATGTAGATCTTGTCGTTACGAAACCAACGCAACTCGAACGGGTTGAAACGGATCTAAATCGTAGAAGATATGATTTAAAGAAGGTTTATAAAGCAAGATTAAAACATTAAAAGAGATTAATCTAAACTTTATTTTCAAAGGTGATTAAAATAGATGAAATATATACTAATGGATAGATTATAAAATTACGAATCTAACGCAACTGGAACGGATCGATTTGGACCTAAAACGAGCAATTTATAAGTATTTGAAATCAGTGGCAAATCTGTAAATATATAGATCTATTTTGAATTAAAACAAATCGGAAATTCAGATTTAAAGAGTCAGCTCCGGACCGCGGGTTTATTAGCTAAAAGCTCAGGGATTCTTTAGCGAAAAGACCCGCGAAGGGGTATCGGCTGACTTGGACCGCTGGATCCAATCTGGATGGTCCAGATTAGACCGAGGGGAATAGAGGCAGTCCCCGGCCGGAGCAGCGCTCACGCACGACGGCACCATGGCCGGAGGCGAGCGGCGCGATACAAATCCGCGGCTATGGTGCAGGATTCTCGACGAGAAAAGGACAGGGAGGGGGAGGAGGTGATGGCGAGCGTGATGGCGGGGTCGGTGGTTCCTTTTTCGCATGAGAGAGAGCTGTCCACACGGTGGGGCGGCTCAGGATGCACGGCGGACGCGGAGAGGAGCCGCGCGGGCGAACCAGAGGGGATAGAGAGGGAAAGCGAGCTCCTGGGGCTCTCCTCACCACAACGCGAAGCTCGGGGAGCGGTTGAAGGCGGCGGTGGTGTACCCCGATGACCAAGCAGCGACGACAGCTCGGCGCTAGGTCTACGGTGGCGGCTGCGGCTCTGCGGTGCTCTGAGAGGGCAAGATGGAGGCGGTGTGGTGCGGGGGCTCGACTTTATATAGCCCCGAGCGTGTATGGAGAAAGGAAGGGGAGGATTGGAGGGGGATTCACGCGGCAACGAAGATGGAAGGCGGCAGCGTCCTTCTATCCGGAGGAAGAATACGACGTCGGTGGCTGACGCGTGGGACCGCAGTGCCAGCGAGAGAAGAGGCGGGTCCGCGCGGTCAGTGAGCAAGAGAGGGGGAACGGGGTCGTCCGAGCGGGTGTGGGAACGGGCAGGCCTGCTGGGCCTCGCGCGCGGAGAGGGGGAGGAGAGCGGGCCTGTTGCCGGCTTTGGCCTGCGAGGCAAGGAAGGGGAGGGAAGAGTGTTGGGCCAAAAGCAACGAGGGGGCTGAGGGAGGGGTTTTATTTTTATTTTCTTCTTTATTTTATCTTCTTACTTCAAAGCTCTTTTCAAAACCATTTTGAAAACCAATTTTGAATTTTGAAACATTCACTCAATATAGTAAACCAAATGCACCAACATGAATGCTCTAACAATGTTGCTAAACCTTAAGATAACTTTTAATTTGATGAAAAGTTTTATTTCATGTTTTTCATGAGCACCAAAATTCAAATTTAAATCATTTTTAACCCTATTTTTCTAGAAAGCAAATTTTAGGGTGTTACACTATCGCCTTCGGTCCATCGGCACCAAGCCACACTAGCTTTTCCTTCACCTTCGGTCCATCAGCGCCAAGCCACACTAGCTTGCCCTACACCATTGCGTCGCAACCGGTCCGTCGCAGCCAAGTCTTGCTTCGGTCTTCACTTGCTTGCTATGCTTGATTTGAACAATCCAACATACTTGCAATACAATTCGATGTCAATAACCATCTCATATTGTGATCTATAACCAATGTCCTTCACACACTCAAATGAAAAAGTTAGATCACTAGTGTTGTCATTAATTACCAAAATCCAAGAATAGGCCTAGACCTTTCAGTGAGTAGCTTGACTTAGGAGAGCTTCATGACTAAGGTGTGGTGCACACTTTACAACCTTAGCTCTAAGCAAGCCTATGGTGACCGTAAGATAGCCTAGAACAACTTCTATATTCATTGCAACGAAAACCGAAGTTGAGAGAGTCGTTTTCTACATCGTACGCTAGAGTCCTAGACGTCGGACGCTAGCATCGGACGCTAGGGTTTGACCCTCAGAGCGTCTGTTGGGCTGACAGAGAGTTCCAGAGAGGCTCGGCTTGCATCAGATGCATCCGTTGGATGAATTACTAGAAACCCGAGAGCAACAGTTTCGCGTCAGACTGTCTGTCGCCAAGCGACGGAGCGCCCGTCGGTTTAATTAAAAGAATTTCCCGGTTTCCCGAGAGCGAAGAGTTTGCATCGGACGCTGAGGACCAGAGTTCGTTGCCTTGCAATAGAGTGTCCGTTGGCCAGGAGGTTGAACAACATCTAGCCGTTGGGCAGGGCATCAGCGCGTCTGTTGCCTAGGCATCGGAGCGTCCGATGCCAACTTAAACTGTCTGTTTTTCTCAGCCCGTGGGCTGGTTGTGTGTGGGAGTATTTATACTCCACCACTTCCCTTCCCAACCCGCCTTTGCTCATTTGGATAGCTGAAGAACACCTTGTGAGGTTGGAGAAGAGAGCAAGAGCCCTAGTGAGAGAGATTTGCGAATCCATCCATCAATCCACTCACTAGTTCATCCAAGAGTTCAAGTGTGCATCCACTCGAGTTGTGAAGCTTGATTGAGTCAAGTGAAGATCCAAGCTTGTTACTCTTGGTGATCGACATCACCTAGACGGTCCGGTGGTGCTCGGAGGAAGGTGGTCGCCAGAAGGATGGCAAAGAACCAACTCCTAGAGAGCACTCAATCCTCGTGTTGCATTAAGGGGGAGAAATACCTTACGAGGTGCTCCAACGAGGACTAGGGGGAGTGTCGACTCCTCAATACCTCGGTAAAACGTCGTCGTGTCAAGCTTTTCTATCCCTAGCTCCTTTCATACCGCATTTACATTCCGCATTTGTTCTTACCTTTCATACTAGAATTGTATAGGGTGTTCTACCTTTTTATGCCTTGCTACCGCTTTCTAGCTAGGACACACTACCGGTAGGCACTAGGGGGTGATTGACATTTGTTTAGGATTTCATATTTGCTTTAGAAATTTTAAATAAGCCCAATTTACTTCTCTCTTGGGCATCTTGATCCTTTCAGTACTCAACTCAGTGGGTATGGGCGGTTCGCCGCATGGTTTCTGGTGGAAATGTCGAAACAAATTTGAGAGGAGATAGAAAAAGTAGATGGAATCATGATATACTTCTGGTGAAATATTTGGAAGGAAAGAAATAGAAGATATTTTTAACAAAAACCACTTCAACCTTGTCAAGTAGCTCTCCTATGTAAAGATGATATCTAACAATACCAGCTTGTAACAAGACCGATGACAACTTAGGAATAGTTTTCTGTGTTGGATCCCCGGATCATTTTGTCTCTCTTTTCAGGAGCTTTGTTGTGCTTGGCCTTTGCAAAGAGATTAGTTACGTTGTGCTTGGCCTGTAGTATGGAGTTTGGCCTCCAAATAAGTGGTTTTATAATTGCTGTTTTTTTTTCTTTTTAAAGCTTTTGCCGCCTTTAAAAAAAACTCTCAAAAAGGGAAATGGAAGCAATGTTCGGTAGAAACAGCGGTCATGATCCTGCGTCGATCGAGTAGCACTGTACACCATCGAAGTGCATGGAATTCCGCATATGGATCACAGCTGATCGATCACACACGCCTCGCATGCATCGCTGCTTCTGTAATAAGTAACTTAAGCCATGGAAAGAAAGCTCCCAACTCCCAAGTGAAGTCAAATGCCTTCAAGACACTCCAGCTTCTTCACTGCTCCATCTCCAAAAGCAAGCACTGCTGAATTCGCGCAAAATCCTGCCCCATTTGCCGCCATTTTGCGCTGCTTCGATCCCTGCATACATGCGTCCATGCACGCCTAGCTAGAGCTAGCTCGCGCGGAAACGATCGATGGCCCTGCTCAGCTCCCTGCCGAGGCCCAGGAAGCAGCGGTGCCCCTCCCACCCGATGCTCTCCGTCTCGCCGTCCCTCCTCACCCTCCTCCTGCTCCTCCCCTTCCTCTCCCTCCTCCTCCTCCACCGCTCCTCCTCCTGCTCCCCGGCCCTGCTGGCGAGGGCGGCCGCTTCGCGATCGCGGCGGGGAAGCGCGGCCGGCTTCGAGGGGGACCTGCGCGACATCGAGTTCTCGTGGAACCACCTGCCGTTCTCGGCGTCCAGGCCGCCCCCTGCCAAGCTCAAGATCGCCGTCTTCACCCGGAAGTGGCCGGTGGCGTCGGCGCCGGGGGCATGGAGCGGCACGCGCACACGCTGCACACGGCGCTCGCGGCGCGGGGCCACCGCGTGCACGTGTTCACCTCCCCGCCGCCGCACACCGAGGCGGCGCCGTCGTCCTCCGCCGACGGGCCCCATCTCCACTTCCTGGACGGCGAGCCGGGGCAGTGGCGGTGCGACGAGGCGTGGAAGCTTTACGAGGCCGAGGGCGAGAACGACCCGTTCGACGTGATCCACTCGGAGAGCGTGGCCGTGTTCCACCGGTGGGCGGTGGGCGTGGACAAGCTGGTGGTGTCATGGCACGGCATCTCGCTGGAGGCCCTGCACTCGGGCATCTTCCAGGACCTGGCCCGCGGCGAGGACGAGCCAAGGTCGGCGGCGCTGAACCAGTCGCTAGGGCAGTCCGTGTACCGCGTGCTCTCGGAGGTGCGCTTCTTCCGGAGCTACGCGCACCAGGTGGCCATCAGCGACTCCACGGGGGAGATGCTCCGTGACGTGTACCAGATTCCGTCCCGCCGCGTGCACGTCATCCTCAACGGCGTGGACGAGGCGCAGTTCGAGCCAGACACGCCGCTGGGGCGCGCGTTCCGGGAGGAGGTCGACGTGCCTCGGGGCGCCGACCTCGTGCTCGGCGTGTCGGGGCGGCTGGTCAAGGACAAGGGCCACCCGCTGCTGTACGAGGCCTTCTCCAGGCTGGTGCTCCGCCACCCCAACGTGTACCTCCTCATCGCCGGGAAAGGGCCCTGGGAGAACCGGTACATGGACCTGGGCCGCAACGCCAAGGTGCTCGGCGCCGTGCCGCCCGGGAAGCTCAAGGCGTTCTACAACGCGCTGGACGTGTTCGTGGACCCCACGCTGCGGCCGCAGGGGCTGGACCTGACGCTCATGGAGGCGATGCAGTGCGGGAAGCGGTGGTGGCGACGCGGTTCCCCAGCATCAAGGGCAGCATGGTGGTGGACGACGAGTTCGGATACATGTTCGCGCCCAACGTGGAGTCGCTGCTGGAGAGCCTGGAGGCCGTGGTGGCGGAGGGCGCCCGCCGCGCCGCGCAGCGCGGACGCGCGTGCCGGGACTACGCCAAGTCCATGTTCGCGGCCACCAAGATGGCGCTCGCGTACGAGAGGCTCTTCCTCTGCGTCCACAACCAAACCTTCTGCGGGTACCCAGCCGAGTTCGATTAATTAAATGACGTACTACGTGCTACTAGTCGTTATTATTTGCTCGCTGGGCATGCATTTTTATTTTATTTTATTTTTGCTATGCTAGTGAATAATTATACAAGTGTTTTGTGCGGTGTTTTTCTCCCGTTTTTGCGTTGAACTTCCAGGTATAGATATCTATCTCGGAGCTCATTTCTCATGAATACAAATGATGAACAAAAAATCTACGTTCTGTTCTTTTTATTATGCATGCATGACTACACAAGTACTCCTACTAGGCATTCTAAGTTCAGTACGAGCTACAGTTCCATTGGATATGTATCATTAGTCGCATGTGTCTCTTTCGTACATCTTGTAAATTGTAACGGATCGAGGTCCGGGTTCCAAATCCCAAATATACACAAAGTACTAGTACTGTGCAAATTTCAAACGCAAGGACGGAGGTTAAAGTGTACGCCGTACGAAAACTAGCGGAGCCCTTTTCTGTTGATGAATGCTTAGGGCGCGTTTAGATCCAAAAATTTTTAGTTTTTGGCTACTGTAGTATTTTCGTTGTTATTTGGTAAAAATTGTCCAATTATGGATTAATTAGGTTCGAAAGTTTCGTCTCGTAATTTCTCGATCAACTGTGTAATTAGTTTTTTTTTCGTCTACGTTTAGTACTCAATGTATGTGCCGTAAGATTCGATGTGACGGGGAATCTTGAAAATTTTTAGTTTTTGGGTTCCATCTAAACGGGACTGGCAAGCAACCAAAATACTACTAGTACAACTGCGTTGGACCAGCCGCATGATAGAATGACTGACTTGCAGGGATGTCTCGGGATTGACTTGCAGGGAACGACAGATACACGCCTTCACGGCATCCCTTTCAAAAAGTACCGTACAAGAACGACTGTGACTCGGTCAGTTGCAGGCTTGGAGCTTGCAGTACGTGTCTGTGAATTCCATGCTTTAATAATCCTCAAAATGTTTACTTTGGTGTTTGGACTTTGCGCACAAGAACCTTTTGCTATATCAAAAGTCAAAATGTCGTTTTTTCTATTTTTACATTTTTGGATGGATGTGTCAAGGGCATTGGAAAGTAGACAAATTTAGCGGTCGCGATGAGCACATGTTTCATATTCGTGTAAGAAAAACATGTTATACATTAATACAGAGACGATCGATCATTGGTTTAACGATAAATATATATAGATGGCAAAGGAGGTTTGGATCCATCTCACAAACTGGGCAGGTCAAGAGATTTGGTTGTCTCAGCCCGAAGATCAATGCTAACTCTACGAACAAGAGCTGAAATTGATTGATCACATCATCACAAGTTCACAACTTGCTCGTACTTGAGGGAGGTATGGTTTTTAGTGCTCCATGAGCTAAGCTTCCAGGTACCGTAGGCCATCGTCATCGTGTTGAGTTGGTGGCGACGTATTCGCTCGACGGCAACCGGAGACCGTAGGAAAGGGCTCGACACACTCTCCATACTGGTTTCATGGCATCTTTGGAAGGAGCGCAACACCAGGTGCTTCAGGAACGCGGCGGCTCTTGTTGCTGAAATGCTGCAGCTCATCAAGATAGAGGTTGACCGCTGGATCGAAGCGGGTGCCCAAGATTTAAGGAGTTTGGTGTAGCAAGACTAGGACTAGTGTGACGCATGTTGATAGGAGATAGGAAATCATTTCCATCATATAATCCTTTATATTTTTGTTTTGCCAGATTCGTTATTCTTGTACATATATTCTATTCTACTATTACAAAGATAACACACTCGTGTATTTGTGAATAAAAAAAAATTATGGTTGGCCTCCTTACCGGGCCACAACGGAAGACAAAGGAACACAATTGCGGTGCTGCTCATATATAGAGCTTGGAACATTTGGAAGGGGGAAATAGAGGAATTTTAAAGAAAAACTAAACTCGTCGAGGCGGGTTTTTAATCTGGCCAAAGAAGAAATGGCTAGAGTTGCTTGTGGGCAGCCTTGCATTGCATCCAAGTGATATTGATCTTAGTATCTAATGTAAGATGTGCTAAACCCACTTTATCTTCTTCATTCTACTCTTAAACGATATGCAGTGCTCCTGCAAAGTTTCCAAAAAAAAAAAAAATATACAGATGGCCATCAACAGCTCTCGTCTTTGCATGACTGGCGATCAGCGAAGGCCTTGCTCGCTTGGTTGGTCATATACCCAGCAGCCCGCTGAGCCGCCTCTTCGTTTGATCTACGCTCGGGCCATTCCGAATAGTCGCCGACCACCGCGTCCTTGCCGGTGAGCCTCTGGACGATGGACTTGAAGCTATACCGGTCCGCATCCACGTGCACCGTCTCGATGATCTTCACCGTTGCCTGCCTCGCCTCGCCCCCTCTCGTCGACATGGAAATGGGATGGAAGGAAAACCTCGGAACACCCCCACCCGGTTTCTTTTCGCGTCGAGGAGAGCAATAATCAACGCCAGTGCAATCTCCGAACCCCAGACGCAAAAGCCCAAGCGGCGATCTGCGTCTTCTTATAGGCCGGTCAGGAGTTCGGTCACAGATGAGAAAACATCAGCCGATATCGACTAAAAAACTCTTTGAGCCGGATGAGACGTGCAGCCACGAAACCCTCCGTGAACTGGAGCTGCTTGACGGCGGCACCAGCGGCGACCGTACGGTGGGGGTAGATACGTGACAGCTGACCGGGAGAGTGAAGAGGGAAGCTGCACCGCGCCGCGGCTGCTGTTGCGCCATGTCAAAGTCAGCAATACCGGTCGGTCCGTCCAGCCCAGGGGATGCCGTCCTATCCGCTAGTAAGAATAGTTCACCTTGCTGTTGCCTACTTGGCTTTTGACACGCCTCGACCAATGAGATTGACCGATGGAGGGCCAACCAACGGGCGACTGTCCAAAACGTGGTATTTGCTGACCCGGAGCCTTCGGTACGCACAGATTCTCAAGTTAGATGACCCAACAAGACATTCTGCAAATCTCAGCACTTACGTTAAAATCGGCAAGAGAGACGAATCGGTCGTGCGAGGACTGCGAGGCAACAAGGACATCGATAATGCAGCTCGATTAACTCATCAAGCAAAAATTGAACTGTGGTTCTATCGATTAGTCACAAACAACACAAGCTACGGCCACACAGTGACGCAATGGTAGCACGTCCTCGTGAGACGCAGACAGCAGATGTACAAGGCTACTCACATAGTACTGCCTGGCGTCTACGAAATCTGAATACCATAGTCAACAAATACCTATACCAGTATTGGGGGAAAATTACAGTGGAACGAACGCACCAGCATACAAAAAATTGGCACACTGCTAAAAGAATCAGAAATATTTTATACACCAGAAACACTGGGCGGAGGTGGCAACGATGCCTCTGTTGTCTCTGTTGAAGATGGCTTATCCGTCAACTCGGGTGCCTCGGTTGAGGGGGCAGAGACTGTAACTTCACTGGGAGTAACAGCAGGTGCATCCGAGCTACTGGTATCAGCCGCAGGAGCAGAAGCAGCCGCAGCCGGAGCCGGAGCCAGAGCATCTGGGATGCCTGCTGCATCTGAAACTGCATCTGCTGTGGCTTCCTCGTTGACTGGATGTGATGCGCCTCCCTCATTGCCTGGTGCTGCTTTAGCTTCCTCACTGCTGGGAGCTGCTGTACCTTCTGCAGCGCCTTCTGAAGTCACGGCAGCTGCATCAGCCACTGTAGCATCTGATGGCTTTGCCTCGTCGCTGCCCTGTGATGGAGTAACTTGATTCATGGGGACTCCTTGTGCCTCAGGAGTACCTTGAGCCATGGGAGCACCTTGAACCATCGGAGCGCCTATAGGGCCATTTGAGGCCTTTGCTGCATTAGGGAGGCCAGGTTTTGCTCCAGCCTTTTTAATCACGATTGGAGGTGCAGATAGGGGAGGCATCCCAGGAGGAAGTATTTCAATGGGAGGCTTTTTCGCAGTTTCCCCCAAGCTTGTGAGCTTTGGATCCTCAAGAGAAGCCAAGAATGCGGCGGCGGCATCGGTTTTTACAGTTGGTGTGTGATCCAGTTCCTTCTGTAGCATCTTGTTCCATGTTATAACCAAGTTCCTTAATGATGGACGACCATGGGCCTAGAGAGTTTATTAGGCTAGTGAGCATATCAAAATCATACAAAGTGTTGATAATTTCAGCCAAATAAATAAAAAGAAAGTGGATAATACAATAACAGCAATGGAAGTATGGAAGAAAATGGTAAGACAAAAAAAATGTGTTATTCCGCAAAACCATAATGGTTTGCAGCTCATTAAGTAGGAATGAGCATGAGAGAATTCAATCAAACAACAAACTTACTTGAGCATGTAAAACAGCCTCAGCCAACATTCCTGTGTCCTGCCATGCTTTCTCCATTAGGGCATTATCTCCCAGAACTGCAGCAGCAAATGCTGCTTCGCGTCCATGGCCAGCTGTGATCAAATTGCTTACCAAACCCTGGGCAAGTACAATGGTGTTAGTGGTTATTCCTATTAATTTGTGGCAATTCAGGGAACAGTGTATTGCATTTCCAACAGGTGAAGTTAGACTTAGACATAGCCCCCATGAGATCCTTAGCATGTGCTTGGGTCCATGTTCCCTCGTATACATTACATGGGTATGACCATGTCAATGTCTCCCAGCATTGCAATATCAAAAGAATAGGCATAATCCAACACCAAAACAGAAAAGGCAACATACACAGTTGCGCATGAATTGTGTCATGATATATCCCATAAAGCTTGCACAAGAAAAGCTCTCAACTATATAATAACATTTCTCTACTCCATCCGTCTGGAAAAAAATACAATTGTAGCATAGTACCAAGTCAAACCATCTTGAATTTGACCAAATTCATACAAAAAAGATCAATATTTATGATATCAAATTCCCCACTGAATAATATTCATAATACACCTATCTGATGTCACGAATTTTGATTTTTTTTATTAGACATATCAGGCAGGTTATATGTGATTGGCACCTGCCATGTATACGTTGATTGTTTTCCTTGTCTACTCAGCCATATTTGCTATATATATGAAGGTCCCCCCCCCCCCCCCCCCAACACACACACACTAGGGGTGAGGTATTCCCCTACAATTGTTTTTCCTACAAACTTGGTCAAAATTAGATAGTTTGACTAAGGACAGAACCAGAATTGCATCATTCTTGGGACAGAGGTAGTAGTAGTACCAGACATAGGTCCTATTATTATGAATAAAAATTAGAACTTTAAATCACCAATACTCATCATAGATAAGAATCTCAAGTTTTCAATGTAAATTGTTAGCCATAAATTTGTGGTCAAACATACCGACAATCTAGTAAGCTCCCCATGGTTTGCAAGACGGAGTGCCAGGCCTCGCAGCATCTGTCCATGGAGGGCACCCTTTACAGAAGCTGCAGCCGCTAATCTCTTTAAAACTTCACGAGCAATGTCAGATTGCCCAGTGGCATCTGCTGCATCAATAAGGTCAAAAAACTCCTTGACAAATTTCACTATTCCCTGCACGGCATCTGCAAGACTTTCCTGCTTAGCTTGCTTAGCTACCGCCAAATTAAGAATCTGTGTAACGTCAGTGGCATCAGCAGCAGCTGTTTCTTGTCCCACATCTCGGCTATTGCTCATTGTCAATAGACAAGCAAGGGCTCTTTTCAGGTCATTGCTCTGCATTGCAAGGTCAAACTCCAGCCTGCCAGGTATCATCACGAATTCAAATAAAGAAAAAAAATCAGAATATGTCCACCAATAATTCTTGATATCCTACTTTGAGAGTTCAGTTAACTCAAGACATTACTTTGAGAGTGAAGTTAACTCGAAACATGTGCAGATGTCCTAGCATGGTATATCATATAAAACACAGCTCAAATAGGCAAAAAAAAAAAGGTCTTACCGCTTAGATATTCCAGGCAAATGAAGAGCTTCAGTCGCATAGCCCATACCCAGCATAAACTGAGCCAGGTCATCGTGATGCTCTCGGCCAAGTCTTGTTGCCCTGCATAATGAGTATATATGTTATTCTTCTTCTCAGGTCCTAAACACAGAAAGAGGCAATGTTCCACAAACATACCATTTCACAGCACTAACAGGGTCCCCATATGCTGCAAGGCAACGGCATCTTATACCAGGATGGCTGAGTGACAAGGCATGTGCACACATATACCTACAAGGTACATGGAATATTTCATAGTTAAAACCAGGTAAGCATATCAAAGAGTAACAAAAGGTAACAAACTAACAATGTAAGGTGTTAATATGGCATTTCATTGTGCATTGGGGAACTGCTCTTCCTCTTTTAATAAAGAAATGAGATGCCCAAGAGAGTATATGTTACCTGTCAACAAGCCAGAGAACTCCATCTCTTACACCAACCACAACAAGAGGTCCAATAGGCCTCTTCTGTTCAGGAGGGAAGCGAGTTACTGCAACAGACACCCCTCCTCCAGCAACAGCAACTTCAGCATATCTTCTGTCATCCAGTTCTTTCTGAAACACTGAATCATCTCCATCGAACTTGGATTGCTTTGGCACTATAAATGGAGGTATCGATGGAGCATACTGAAAGGAGGCTAAACGGACAACCTGGAATAAAAGTGAAGGATGTAAGAACAATAAAATGTCAATATGTACATCATTCAATATATTAGCAGACTGCCCGCCATTTTTTTTATAAAAAAAACATTGAAAAAAAATACCACTGTTTAAAACTGCAGCTCATTAAGAATGCATTACCACATTAATTAAATTTACCCTGAAGAAATAGATTACTACTCAAGTTAAAAATGCCAGGTTATACCTGGTCCTGATTTTTCAAGATAGCTTTGGTTCAGAGAAGATTTTACAATAAATTGTGGTCATGGAGAACTTTGATCTGTTCTGTTCCATTTGTAAGGGTTAGAAATACGTGAAACAAAATATTAAATTTACAACTCAGCATTGGGCAAATATTGGCACCTCAACATAAAATAATTTTGCTTCTCAAACAAACTCAGATAGATAGCCACAAAATATTGACTAATACTCCCACCGTTTCAAGATGTAGGTCATTTTATTAGTTTTTTCCTAACTCAAGCTTCTCTATCTTTGCCCCAGTTTATAGAAAATGCACGAATAAATACAACATCAAATTAGTTTCACTAAATCCACCAACCAAGTATATCTTGATAAGTTGATATTGCATTTATTTGGTATTCTAGATGTTGATATATTTTCTAGAACCTTTGCTGAAGTTAGAGAAGTTTTTGAAATTAGAGAAGTTTGACTTATGACAAAACTAGAGGGAATAAGCATTGCTCTATCAATTTGTCTAATGATAAGGAGTGTAAAACTCGTACTTATATTTAACATAGAACTTCAAAAGTGTATGTTGCATTTTACAAGGCTCGATATCTTTGTTAACTGATCACTAAGGTGAAAGATTGGTGCTTCAAAAACGAAGTTAATGTTGTGGATCATATTGAGCTTTTTTGTTGATAAGTGCAAAAAGTACAAAACAGCAAAAAGAAAAGGATCATCTATAAAGAAGTTGCAAATACAGAAAAGTACATATTTATAAAGAATTTCTTACTGTACGCTAACTGACACTTACGAGAACAAAAGAAAGCATAAAAATAAAGAAGAAAATGGGCACTAAAAGCATCCATCATACTGAATGTCATACCTGCAGCATTGGTGGCCTCAATGGTACTTTTTCACTCACAGTAACCTGGGAAGCTTCAACAGTGATAAGAGCCAAATCTCCATGCTCTTCAACTGCACGACTCTGAGCTTCTCTTGCTTTCATTTCTTCTTTTCTCCTTTTTGTTTCAATGTCAATAGCTGCCACTCCAGCATCGACAAAGACACACCTGGGAAATATTATTTACAAGATCAAGGAACAGAAGGTGTGTTCGTGAGCCATCATACAACAACAACAAAGCCTTTCAGTCCCAAGCAAGTTGGGTTAGGCTAGAATTGAAACCCAACAGGAGCCCCTAGTCACGATTCTGTGAACCATCATAAAAAATTGAAAACATTGTTCGCTTGACACAAGCTAGAGTCCTAGACTACATGTTCCACTTATATGCAACTATAATCCTGTAAATAAGAGAATCTCAAAGAGTCAAATAAACTGCATGCTCAATATCTTGGTACTATCATTTTCAGTACCACTGAACGCAATCCAAATTTTAAAATGTCCCTGAAAAATGAAATTATTTGCTAAGCTGCCTATAGGCTACTACAATTTTAATCATAGAAGCAATCATAAGTTCATGACCTTCATATGGCATTATCCATTTCTATATACAAGCTAGCATCATAAGCATAGCAATATTGAGATACCTTCTTTCAAGGGCAAAAAGTGAACATTATTGAAGTATGAAGAAGATTAAAATCTTACTCAATTGTTGTTGGTGTAGCCACAAATAACTGCCTTCGATGCCAAACAGCACCAGTTGCAAAGGGAATTGAGACATCTCCAAGGTACCTAAATTGGGGCCGCAAGGAAGAGATTACTATATACTGCTGATAAGCAAATGCACAATACTCAACAGTTTGGTCCCACACGGTCCACTCAGGTTGTGCAAGCAGGCCGCTTACAGGCTGATAGGTCTCCCAGCTGCACCAATTTAAAATGTAACTTTTAGTCTCACAAAGTTGTTAGCTGTTTAGATCATTGTACAAGGAAGAAAAGTGAACTTTATAGGTACATCAGAACAATGTATCAGCCAAGAAATAACTATCCAGACACTGCAGGAATCAGGAAGCAACAAGATCTAGAATACAATGTCAAAAGAACAATACTTAAATGTATACCTGTACAGTTGGAAATTTTGTGGAGGCCCTTCCTTAGAGGAAAATGGATCATCAGATGCAAAAGATGATCCACTTCCACCAAAACCTGATAAGGGCATTGATTGAACAGTTGATATAGCTGTTGCTGTCAAAGGACTGATTCTACGAGATGTGCGGTATGTGACGCCAAGTAAAGCACCACCATGCAGTCCAATAACCTGAAATATCACAGTCATTACACTAGACAGAAGAGTTTCTGCTGCTGAATTGTGCCAATGGACAGAAAGTTAAGGGTTTCTATTTCACTGGTCAAACAAAGATGTAATCAGAAGTGAAAGAAAGAAACTCAACCTAGCAAACACCTATGTCAGTATCACTCTGCTAATGTTCAATACAACTACAGCATGGTATGATCATATGAAAGCACAGCTTGTTTCCAATGACACCAGCATGATGAGACAAGGAAAGTGTAACAATAAAATAAGATTCAATATAAAGAATTGTCAGTGTGCTATCAAATTGTCCACAAACAGGAACTTTTATGCATTTGAGCAAGCATAAAAAAGCTAAGCCAATGGTTAAATCAGTCACACATCAATGTTAAAAACCACGTTAATTACAGGAAAACATGTTACTATGAAATGCAATTTAACTTCTTTAAGCTAAAAAATTTCCATCACACGCTACCACTGCAGCATGTTTTGTACACAATATTAGGGTATCTACAAAAGATAAGTTAAGATCTCCAGCAAATTATGAATAAAAAGAAAATTGGAATTGGAGACTGATTAGTGCTACAAAAAAGGGGGGGAAGGGGGGAGCAATGATTACTGACCGGTTCACTACGACCATCAATCGATCTCTGCAAAACATGTGCTGTTCCATCATCTAATAAGATACGCACTTGCACTGTGGCGGCAGAAGCAGCACTAGCTGCTGCAGCTGCTGCTTGAGCTGCAGCAGCTGCTGCTTCTTTTGCCTTTTTAGAAGAACCACCTTTCACAACAAGTGGCATTCTTGGGGCCAATGCACTCTCTACTAAAGCATATCTGTCTCGACAGGTGTCCCAGGCAAAAAGCTTCCCTGTGCCTGAATCAACAACTGACCAATCACTTGCTTTGTATACAGCAAAAGAAGGGATATCTGGCCATACAATTGCAACATACCTGAAAATGAAAGTATAACACTATCATTAGAAAATTCATTTTAAATCTGGCAAGCAGCTAAAATGTCTACAGGTATGCAAGTAATAGGATATTGGAGAACTGAAACAGACAGAGATAACAAACCATATTAATGGGATTTTTAGGGCCCAAACCATTTTCTTTTCAAGGAAACAAGCTTCAAATTAATTTGGGATGAAACCGGTGGAAACCAGAACTCAGAAATTTTCCAACAGCACTACAGTAAATGCAAAGCAGATTAAATCGTTAAGCATAAGCAGCACTGACTTGGACGGTGACAGATCACACCCAAAATAACACAGCTTAAGCCAATGACTACCTTGTATTACTGGAAACTAATGTGGTTGGTGAATAATGCAACAATAACAAGACGAAGAGTCAAAAACTAGTTCAAATTCAGCTAGGGACAATGTGTAGTGTAGCCACCACAGGCTGGTTGAAAATTTGAAATAGGTATACAAAGTACAAAATTATTAATCCATACTGTATTGTAGTAAAGTTCAGCTTCCCCCAACCAGAAATATAAGTCCATATAGGTTTCTTCTAAGTCAAAACTTTTCTACCTTTGACTATCAATAACTAAAGTTTATATAAACCGACAATGCAAGATTGGAATTGCTAGATTGATTATGAGACATACTTCTTGATGTATAACTCCAACGATTTAAAATAATATACTTGTCAAAGTATCATATTGGAGACTGTCGATGTTCTAATGAACATATTTGTGATAGGAGGATGTAGACAACAAGACAGCATGCATATCACTTACTTCCCAGAACTGCTAACGGAAAGGACCGAATAAGAATCGTGGGGAGCAGGAGTGCTGATATGCTTCTTGGTCTGCTTTACTATCAACTGATCTATTGAATCATTCCTTGACCTTCCTGCATCAGATGCAACACCAGCATTCCCAAGGGATGGATTCGCTGTGTTTGACAATTGGAAATTAAGTAACTTAAGTTCTCTTTCAACTATGTAAACAGCAGAATGTTCCTTGTTGCCTGTTGGTGTGGGTAAAGGAGCAATAGCTGGAAGTGCTCTTGGATCAAACTCGCTTAATATGATACCAATATTAGTTCCAGTAGCAACAAGATGTGGCTGCAAGGGGTGTGCCACCATGCAGTAAACCTATAATATAACCACAAAATTTAATCTATAGTTAGCAGCACGCTTGAGGAAAATGCATCACAGCATTTGGACAATAAAGAGTACTGAGTTTTTTTTTTTGTGGGGAGGGGGGGCGGGGGGGGGGGGGGGGGGGGGGGGGGGCACCTCTCTTTCATGTACCAAATTGCATGTTTCGAATACAGTTATTCTACTCAGGAAATAAGCTTCAATTTGAATATATATCAAACAGAGATTATAAAAAGTGTTATATCACTCCAGTCTCTTGAATGAGAGCTGACCTAAATAAACATGGGTATATGGGGTTCATTACTTTGTGCTAAAGGTTAACATGCTGGTATTCATGATTCTAGAAGTTATCCACAACTAATGAAGCCATGGAAGACTCAACCATCACTAATGGCTGTCGATGAAATTGTAGGTGTAGGGTACTAGAATAAGAATCACCATTGAAACAGTACATGTCAGTTCCATTTTCTCCTTTTTATTAGGTAATGATAATGATATTTGAGATTTCTCAATGTGTGCATGTCACATCAAGACTCACAGTATCAATGGTGATATTTTTTCTTTGCAGGGCACAGAATGCAATCTATTCCAACCAAGGAAAAAAATAGCCCGCTATTTTGCCGCTATAGCCCAAAATAGCTTGAAAAAAATTGTGCCGCTATTTGCGTTCATGCACAATTTTGCCGCTAAAGTCCGCTAATTACGTTTTATAAAACGCTAAACACCTTGGCCTTAGCTCGCTATTTAAAACATTGATTCCAACTACTGCAAACAACAAAAAATCATCAAACAGTGAATGGCCTAACCCTAGACATAGCAGTTAATAAAGTTTAGATAAGTGAGTAAGAAATATTTCAGATTTTCAAAATGTGTTAAACATAAGATTATATACAGAAATTAAATATATCACCGCAGAGATGAAAAAAAAAATAGTACACTCCATTCAAGGAATGAGAACAGAAGAATACCCTCAGTTTCTTATGCGTTGCAAGAGCCTGTGGAGGAACTAGTGATGACAGTTCGCAGAGCGGTCTTGTTAAAGCAGAATAAGTTGGGTGCTCTATGGCCCTGTATAATAGAGCGTAGAATAGTGCAATAAGCTAGGATTAGCATCATTAGAGAAAAAACTTCGGCTAATATGGTCTGGAGACGCAGAAATACATACCAAATATGGGAGTCCTTGACACAAGTTAGAATATCAAGGTTTGGTGCACGGGGATGACACCACGATGCAACGCTATGACAAGCAAGTTTAGGGACTGGTTTAATGCGCCTTATTTCCTGAGCAGCAAACAGTAAATGTGACACTTTAAGCTCTATTTGAAATAATAAATAATACAACTTCGTGCAAATATTTAATACAAGTACCTTGAAAGTAACAGTATCCCATATGGCTAAAGTTTTATCAGCCCCTATGGTAATGAGCTGTGGAGCACTCCCCATCACCCTTGAAAGTTCAACTGCGACTACACCTCCATCATGGGCCTTGAGAAAATATCCCCAAAAAACAGTATTAACCAGCCCGCATGCTAAGTAATGTTTTTTACAAACGTTCTGCACCATTTTTTTTTCTGATACATAAATAATCAGTGATCAAAAGTCAGTAACTCAGTACCTTCATACTGATTTTGGGCACAAGCTCACGTGAGTCATGGATATGATCAGCACTCCATAATATCAGCAGGCCATCGCTACCACCAGAAACTAAATGTACCTGAAGAGAATGCATTGTTAATTGGAAGATATAACAGTAATATCCGCAGAAATGAAAATAAGAAGAACTAACAACAATTAATTGTTAAAAAATGAAACATGCAAATAGAAAACCACAACATATGAACACAACAGAAAGAACATAATTCTAACCACCAAAATGAAACAACCAGTGTCAAAGACAAGACATATTTGTGCAAAATTTTACCTCACCAGCTGCAGACATGTACGTCATTAAGCAAGCTATTGCTCCTTTATGTCCACCTGTATACCTCCGCACAAGCTGCAAGGATCAAATGACTCAGTTTCAACTTGCAGTACACCAGTAATGAAGAAAAGGGGGTAGGGTAGAGTATGTTTAACCTTCCATGTCAACATTGAAAGAACCCTGATGACACCATCAGATGACCCAAAGGCAACAAGAGGAGCATCGCTAGAAGATGACCTAGAGAGGAACTCCATACTGCAGAAAAGCATAGGGTTTTAAATTATCACACAACAGATGAATGTTGAGTGAATACAACACATGTTGTTTGTGTCAAAAGACTAAAAGAGTACACTGGTTACTCTGCATTGTATTAGGCATGGTGTGAAGTAGCCAAAATGCAGGAAGTGGCCTGTAGGCCTTAAGCGATGTGCAATGTATGTTAAACTCTCAACATCCAAAACTATAATCAACCTGGTATGCATAGTTCAATTAGGCCCATCTAAATGCCATTAACAAAGATTTGTACCCGTAAACTTAAGTAATTAGAGAAAAGTAACCATACCAAAGAAGTGACCTATTGTCAAGCTCCTGCTTAGGAACATCGCGGCCCCGCATAGTCACCAAATCCAAAAATATGACTTTGTTCTCACAACAAATGACAACAAAGTGCCTTCCTCGTGTTGAGGGTGCAGGTGCACTGAACGTGGAAGATTGCTGATTGACTGCAGTTGGGGCCTCAGCAGCAGCAGAGCAATTGCGCCAATGTTGCCAAAAGCGAACATCATCATCATAAAAGGAAACCTGCTTTACACTTGGGGATGAACAGTAGGCCCATCGGGAGTCAGGTGAAGGTACTATGCACATGATCATCATAAGCAAGGGACAGAAAACTCAAATCGATACCTTCCCCCTCGAATAGCCTCGGTGGGTTTTCCTTTTGAATCTGCACAAAACATTGAAAATGGGTAAAGCGCGAAGCACATATTACATCCACTGATTTAGCTTCAAAAAATCCCATGGATATTGGAAGTGAAGGGGACAGCAAAAATGTGAAGTCAGGAATGACAAAAATAACAATACAGCTAGCTTCTAACAAGAGTAAGGCTACATTTAGGCCTTGTTTGGATGCGCATGTATCTCCCTCAAACCACATGGTTTGGGGTGGATTGGAGTGTATATTAGTTCAAATAACCCAACACATGTGGTTTGAAGGTGATACATGCGCATCCAAACAAGTCCTTAACCATTTAGGATAGGGTGTTGGCATGTTGCAGATAAGTAAGTTTTGCAAATGACATTTGAAACACAAACTTTAGTGGTGATATCAAACTCATACTTACTAAGCTAGTAATGAAATAAAAAATGAATGTAATCCTATAGCAATGAAGTATTTTGTGGTGTTGGTCCTTCTAGAGATGAGTATATGAGAATGAAAATTTTCATTGATACAGTTTACTATGAGATTACGGAAATCAAGCAACGTACCATAGCTGTACAAGGACAGACAAATTCAAGTTGAACCAAATAGTAAATGAACGCCCATTTTAACAAATGAACAACCATATGTCACAATTCAACAGTGTGGATAGCATTACCACTATGCACAACAACCACATGACATGCCCAAACCACCAATAATAAACGAAAGATGAACTGCTGCGCCACATACCATCTCCCTCAGCGAGTTTCTCAAGCTTCGCTCCAACCAAGCGACGCTCATCAACGCCACCTGCCTTCAGCTCATAGATCACCTAACGCATTACAAAAGCACGGTGAGGTCAAATGGAGCCCAAACAAAGCTTCAAAGCCGCCTCTGTATCGCGAGATCAAATTAGCATATAGCTAGAGGGTCCCTAGAAGCAAGCGGTACCTGACGGTGCTCCCAGTCCCAGACGGAGACGCGGTCGTTGGCGTCGGCGGTGACGAGCCAGGGTGAGTGGGGTGGAGCTGGATCTTCACGACTTTGTCGCTCGTCGGCCGGAACGCCCGCAGGCGGAGCATCTCGCCGCGGCCGCCGCGTGCTGCGGCGGGGTTGTCGCGGGCGAGAGGCAGTCGGGGGCCGGAGCAGAGATCTGGAGTCTGGAGATCTGGGAGATGAGCAGAGGAGAGGTAGCAGTGATGTTGTGCAGGGCTCGCAGGTGGTGGCAGGTCGGAGAGATCTGAGTTGGAACCTGCAACGGTGGGAGAGGAGGCGAAGGAAGAGAAGAGCAAGATCAGCTGGACGGTTTTTATTTTATTTTTTTGAGAAAAAAAGATGAGCTGGACGAATGGGCTAGTAGTGCCGTAGTAGGCCTGTTTTCGACGAAGAGCAATATGAGTAAGCTGAAACGTATGGGCCATGTAATCGCAAAAAAAAAACATATGGGCCTTGTTCGCAAAAGAAAATATGGCCTTAAATTTTAATAGGCCTCTTCCCGGTGAAGGCTTCACTTTTTGGACCAAAGCTTCCCATTGGGCTCTGGATCCAAATGAATTGCCTTCCGTAGTTCGATGTTGGGCCCAAAACAAAGGCCTGCGAATAAAAACGGATGAAGCTCTTGGCTGAAAATCTTGTTCAATTTAGAATGGTGCCAACCACGTTTTATGTTTTAAACATGTGTTGGAAGGTGCCGTCCCGTACACTCAAAAAGGTTAAATTGTAGGGCCTCTCTACTCAAGTCATGGCGGTTTTAGCTTTCTATATATGCATTATGATTGTTTCATCAAGTCAAACATAATAGTGAAATATACTCCCTTCGTTCTAAATTATATAGCACTTAAATTATATAGCATTTAGCTTTAATAGATATATTTTTTTAATATATATATATACACGATGTATATCTAAATACATAGCAAAAACTATATATTTTTTAATTTCTAATAGCAAGCTCGTACTCACCCCTCGAGGTGTGCTCTCACGTGAACTCCAACACTTGATCTATAGTCGGACCATTTAGCACTTTATACCTCGATTTTGCTAGTGTTGCTCTTCACGAAAGTGGCAAACGGATAAATCGCAAGGGTACAGTTGTCAATATAGCCCTCACCAAAAGTATTTCAATATCGTGATTTCCACATGGAACTACAAGTGGACTAATCAAGACTCAAGATATATAGTCCTCTAATAAGACAAAGGGTTCTATAATAACTAGATAGAGAGAATCTGTATAGTGAAGATATCTAAGAATAAGGTAAGATAGATATAATGGCATAGGCATCACAGAGGCAGTAAGTGAGACAGTAGGAGACAAAACTCCTACCAAAAGCAGCTACCTTGTTACTAGCGCTGCGGCTGCGATCGATCACTGTCTGTTTGTCTTATCGATTCATCCCCATGCATCGCACGTCTTGCACACGCTCGATTTGGAGGCATGCATACTTTACCACCCCTATAGCGAGTAGCCCGTGAGCATCCCGTACCGCATCGGTGTAAAACACCGCGACTCCATATATACGGATAATAACCTTTAACATTTAGTCGCCGGTACCACAAACATATAGAGAGAGACACGCACACACCATATATATATATATATATATACTCCTTCATTTATAAAAGAATGTAATTATATAAAAATTGACAAACAAACTAGCTCAACTTGATCAAGTTTATTATAAAAATATATTGTATAACTAATCTAACAAAACTTATTTTGTCATGAGTATTAATATCCTTTTTCATTTAATTTTAATTAAAAGTTAAATGATTTGACTTTTTGAACACGAGAATTACATTTTCGCGGGGACGGAGTGAGTATCGTCTAGATAGCAGACGTACCGCTACACACTACATATGGCATGCAACATATCGTGACATTAGTATTTATATCTCTAAATAAATTTATTATTAAAATATATTATATTGCTAATGTAATGATGACCTCATAAGTATTAGTACCTTTTGCGAACTGATCATAGATCAGCTGGGTTTAGGGTTTAGGGTTGGGTTCCTTATGTGGAACCTAACCATCCAGGTTCAAGTCCTAGACTTGTACGGGTGCTCGCATTTTTCTGCATTTATTCGAGGATTTAACGGTGCTATGCTTTCAGTGGTAAGTGACGTCCCCGTCAACAGCTAGGCGTCGTCAATCTCGAGATATACCGGCTCGTTTTTTCGAGATGCTCATGAAGGTAGGGTTAGCGTACGTGTATTTATAGGGCTAAGTGAACTATGTACATACGTTGTGAGCATCGTTGTTGTACTGTGTAATTCTTAAAGAAAAAAAGTATTAGTACCTTTTCATTTAATTTTAATTAAAATTTAAATTATTTGGTTTCTTAAAATATAATAATTGCATTTTTTTTTCATGGACAGAGGGAGTATGATCGTGGACACCGATGCATGCACCTACCGCTACACACTACACATGGCATGCAACAGGCGTATCGCGTCCTTGGAAGGTCTCAAGACCACCTCCCGCCGCATTGCTGACTTGCATGCATATGCGCGCATATAATGGGAGGAGAGTACTGGCACGTAATCGTAATACCGAGACGGACCTATATAGCTGATCGGCGCCTCCAGTACGTGCCATCCATCCAAGTCACGCGTTGTCAGATCAACGTGGAGTGTCTCCTCTCGTTAAGCAGCACACGTACCGGCCCCCTACTGCATGCATACACCAATCAGGCAAAACCAAGTCGTCGTGCGTCTCAGAATTTGCGAGGACGAAAGGCCGGGCCAGTACGTACTACGTAGGCAGTCGCCACGATGATATCGCCTGATGACCCGGGAGATGTACGTACCTAGGTTAGTTAAAGTTAGGCAGAGGAGATCAGTCGAGTCACCAGTCCACCACCATCGATCTTTGGGTGCAGACGTCGTCGCTAAATATCTCGGCCCTTCGCCGGGCGGTCGATCGATGCGGTGGTACCAGATGGGCTAGCACTACGGCTCTCGCCGTCCGTCCGAATCAGAGCTGCGTGTTCGATGTCGGGACGGGGGGACAGCGCGCGGCGTCACATGCATGCACTCCACACCACACCCGGCACCCTTTCCTTCCTTCGATCTGTAGGCAGCGTCACATCGGCCACTCCGATCCAGGAGGGCCGGGCCGGGCAGGGCAGGATAAGGCGACGTACTGTACGCGAACTAGCGCAGGTGAACACATGCGTTGGCCACCGGCGGTCGGACGCGGTGTCCCCGCCAAGCAGCAGGCGCGCGAGTCAGCGGATCCAGCGGCGTTGAAGGTCAGGTGGCCAGGGCCCGCGTTATCCGGCTCCCTCGCCGGTTCCGTGCTCTCAGCTCTGCTGGCCATACCGAAATGCTGCTCGGACGATCACGCGGGGCCGATCTAGCGGCCGGTGGGGAAAAGGTACGTAAGCTGCAGGTTGCAGCCGAGCTCAGAGGACGGTGATCTACTGTGAAAGGCAGATAGCATGTTACTATCGGGAGCCATGATGGTGATATGGGTGGGGGGTGACAAAGCCGGCCAACCTCTGCAGTGCACCGCCACCACTACTATTTTGATTTTTGAGTGCCGGGTACGTTGCTGCAGTGCGGGGGACCAGAGGAAACATTAACATTGTCGTCGTTGGTTTCAATTACGCGACATTCAGACTGGGCCAGTCACTGCATTTCCCGGCCTCTGACAACGCGTGCACCGACCATGCATCCTCGTCCGTCCTCGATACGCACCGCTGGTGGTCCGATCCGCCTTGCAACCGTAGTTGCCAGCTGGTCGGTGGAATCCAGTCCGTATCCGTTATACTATTAGGCCCTTTCTCGTAAAGCGGTCAAGACAAGTCACAAGTGTTTTCGTAGAGGCCTTCTGATTCAATTTGTGCGTTGTGCAGTACAGACGTTTCTTTCCAACGCGGCTAGAAGACCTTATTTTTACCATTTGTTATACTAAGGGCACCTTTAGGTGCGCTTTTTTGAGCTGTTATTCTTCCAAATACCAAATGCTAACCAAAGGGACGATTTTTTTTTTCAAAAGTGATGGTATGTTTGGTTGAGTCATGGTTTCTGAAAATGCTGTTGTGAGCCTTTCCAATGCAATACCAACTATCTATTTTTTTTTGCATGGCAACGTATTTAATACTAGAGAGAAGAAATAAGCGAAACTTTTTGTGCGTGATTACCAACTCTCTATTAATCATGAAATTAAATAACTATAAAACTATAGAATAAAATTTTCCATTAAAATGTACGTTTCATCCAAGTTTTAGTTTATTCTATATGACATGGTATTCTTGAAAACACTACAAAGCTATCCACTCAGACTGATCTTAGACTATCTTCAACAACCATAACTCCAAATATAAAAATAAATGCCATGGGCCAATGCCTATTATATAGCCCTAACCCACAAGTAATTTACTCCTAGATTGACGCACAAGTAAACTAATCTAGGCTTGGAGGTCGTATTGTGCGAGCTAAGCAGAGGATGCCATGGACCAATGCATTGCAATTGACGCACAACGTCTAGAACAACCATACGTGGACACGGTAGGTTTGGAATCCATTAGGCCTCGCAAGTTTGAATAATGCCACGCCACCCTCGTGAGTCGTGACCCCTGTACACTAACTAGGTTTGGTACAAACTGTCCGGAGTTGAACGTCGACGGAGAAGTCCATGCACGCGCAACTGGCTGGCTGCAGGACGGAGAGGTCCATGCACGCGCAACTGGCTGGCTGCAGGACAGTACAATGGTGCCACCTAACAAAGTACGCAGGCCTGACCTGGAATTTGACACCGAATTAAAACATCCCTGGTTCGTACCAGATACGCCCTTCTTTCTTTAATCTCTCTATTTTTATTCTTTTTTCTTCCCCAAACTCTTAAAACAAGATTGAAGGGAGAGAAGCTAATCTCTTAGTCTTCCTTTAATCTCTCTATTTTTTTTTCTCCTCTTTCCCCCCTCAATTTCTCTATATTTTCATTAGCATAATGGCGGTAGGGGGGCTGTAGCCCACCCAGCCCCCCTAGATCCGCCCTGCCTGGCGTAAATTGCTGTAATCGCACCTAGGGAGTACTACCCATCTAGTAGTACTTGCTTGCTGATGAGAATGCAACAGTGGTGTAACAAATAAAAATTGATTGTTTCTAAATTGCGCAAACTATACTTCTCTGATTTTTCCTGTTCTATTCTTTTAATCTAGTGTAATAGGGGCATACACGGACAACAGCTATCTGTGCAAGTCTGCAACCATTCAAAACTAACTGATTACCTCTCTGTTAGTAGACAAGAGAATGCATATTATTGTCTAACTGATTATGAATTTGAAAAACTAACTGACTACCGGCAAAGGGGAGTGCTCTTTCGTAAACTCATCGAGCGGATTGATTCTGTCAAGACCCAGAGGCCGGAATCCATCCACCATGTTTTTTACTCCATTGCTCTATAGCCAAGAGGTTTTGGCGCCAAATCCGGCTGGGGACAGGGTTGAAGATTTCAAACCTCTGAATAGGAAAACTTAGGCCACTGATCTGGTATCGGCCACAACCTTCTAATTCCACAATGGGGTGTGACCACACCACCTATCCAGCGGCAGAGAAGGCCTCGAGATCTGTGTAGTCAACTGCCCTTTCCTACACGGTATCTCGCGATATCTTGGAAACGATATTCTGGACTTCATCTCGCCGCTGTGAATTTGCTTTGTTCTCTCCCTTTATTGGAAATGTACCTCCTTCTTTCTCTCTCTATCCTCACTCTCCCGACGTTTGAAAGGTGCTCTCTCTCTCTCTACCTCTCCCTCTCCCTCTCTCCCTTTCTCTGCCTCTGCACTGTCTCTCCTCCTCCCTCTACCTCTCGCTCTCTCCCTCTACCTCTCCCTCCTTCTCCTCCTCCATCTACCTCTCCCTCTCTCCCTTTCTCTGTCTATCTCAGATTCTAACGCTCCTCCTTGCTCTCTACTGTCCGCCGCCGACGCGCAAGGACGTACGATTGCTGCTGTAGAGGGGGCCAACGCACGATACCGCTGTCCTAGCCATGCTGCTGTTGTCTGCTGCTGCCGCATGCTATACTGTTGTTGATGATTCCTTGTCCTATTGCTGGACTCTAGTAGCCATGGAGTGCACGGAGGCAAGGGTCGGGTGTGTGTGGGGGGGGGGGGGGTGTAACACCCCTGGTGTTTAAGCACTTAATTAAAAATTGATCATGCCATCATATGCATTAAGCATCTTTCACTTGATTGAGAACCTTGTTATGCATTGAACTAAGATGAGTTTACTTGGTTGTGTTTGTTCATATATATGAATGTTGGTCATCTTTTCAAATTCAAACTTTCAAATTTTAATCCAAACCCTAATTACCAAAGGGGGTGGATTAAACCCTAAACATGATTTTCAAAATCTATAAGGAATTTTCTTATGATTGTTTAAGCAATGTGGTAGAGCTCTGTTTGAATTGCATTTGTTATGTTTATAGTTTTTCAAGTGTTATTCAAGTTTTTAGAGTATTTCAAAAGAGGGTAATTCTTTTAAAAAGGTCTTCAAATTTCCAAAAATGCATTTTTATTTCTAGGCCGAATTTGAAAACGTGCATGTTGTCAAAAGTGTAGATCATGAAATTTTGAGAAACTTCAGTGTTCAAACTTTTTCCTGAAAACCCTTGGGAGCTTAGGCAATTTACAAATCTAACTCAGGGGCAGTTCAAGCATTTCCTCAAACACCTGCATGGCGGCGTGGAGCTCGAAGCCGACACCTGGCCGGCCACCTGCCGACGCCACCGAGCACCTCCTGCCCTCAACGGTCGTCCTATCATGTGCGTGGCACCGTCGCGCACACTCCACACTCCTCAAAACGGGACGAAGTCCACTCCTTGCTCCCTTTCCACATCGTGCACCCGCTCTGCTCTGCTCCGTCGTGAGTGCCTCCCACATCGACGAGCTCGTCCGAGCTCGTTAGTCACTTCCAAGCCTCCAATCCACTGTCAATGCCTTCGTACTGATCTCGCACATCTTCCGCGTGAGCTGGTTGAAGCCGTCGAGCCTTCGGTTGCCCGGCGCAACCCCGTCTTCTCCATCTCCGATGAGAGCGCCGCCGCTCTGGTCCGCGGTCGTTCTGGCTACACAGGAGCCGCATTGTTTCCCTCTTTCTTATTTTATGTTCTTCGTTCGTTGCTGATCCTCGAACGCCTCGCCGTTTCTTCTTTGGTGGTCTGCAGCTTCGGGAACGCCGTTGTTGCCGCCCTGCTCACCATTTCCGCCGGCACAGTATCTGTCGCCAGCTCGCTCTGCTTCCTCTCCGGCCGAGTTAGCGAGCGCTTCGTGTTCAGGGTAGGCTCCTGGTTCTCATAGAGTAGATGGTTGTAGCTAATTCCGACCTGTAACCGTGGTTCGCGTTCGCTCCGGTGTGTCAGCGTCGCCGCGTCGGTGCTCACCGCCGTGAGAGCTCGTTCGTTGGTCTTTTTCGAGTCTGGGTCTTGCGCTAGCTTCGCCTAGCCGTCCCGAGTCGAGTCGAAGTGTCGGTTGTTCGAGCGCGTGCGCGTTTTTGCCGGCACACGTCACGCAGACCTCCGTCGTCCGCCATTGTCGTCGGCGAGGTCACCAAAGGAGGTCATAGCCTCGTTTTTCTTGTGCGTTTCGTTCGCGTTATCTTCCTGAGTCGTTTACGATGCTTGGTTGCTCTGGCGCACGTCTATACTCGCCGGCGTACGTGCGACCGAGCTCGGGTCGCCGCCGTCGTCGCTGGTGAGGGTATTCTGAGGGATAGTTTTGGTCGTGTCGCACCTCGTTGGGTTCGGGGTGAGGTATACCTTCCAACGTGGGAGTTGGTTTGCCGTTTGGTTCACCATCGGCGACGCGCCGCCGTGTTTTTAGATCGTCGGCGCCGCTGCTCTGCATCTGTGTCACTGACGGGCGGGACCCAGCCGTCAGTGAGTTAAACGAAGGGTTTTTCCCCTTTTCCTGTTTGAACAGTAATGACTTTTGTTATTTTTGTATGATTATTTCTGTGCATATTTAAATTCTATAAAAATTTGTGTATGCTCTCTGTGATGTGTAGTATTTAAGAAAAATATAACATGTCCATATTCAGTACATTTTTAATCCTGTAGAAATGCTCAAAGTAATTAAAAATAGCTTTTTCATGATTTTTCATGCTCTGTGTGTTAATCCAAAAATTCTGGGAATTTTTGTGTAGCCTTTGCACACTTATACCTTGCTGTACAAAAAGTTTGGGAATTTTTGGATGAACTTTTATACATGGCTAATTATTTAATGAATTATAAAATATTTAGAAACTCTAATGACTTTAGGTTTTGAGTGATTTTGGATTAATTGATGCAAATTGTCATTGTCTAGTGACAACCACAGTTTGGATATGTATTTTTATGTGTTGTTTGCTCAGTGCTTTGACCATAATTATTAAACTTAGTAATTAGTTTAATTATGTTGTAATTAACTTGCTTTATGATTTAGTTTAACTTTTCTTTCATGAAGGAAAGTTGTACTCAAGGTTGTAATCTGTTTTACTCAACCTTTAAGTGTTGTTTGTATGTTGCAAAACATCATGTCTATCATTTCAAGCATCATCTAAGCATATCATTATATCGTGTAGATTGTTCGTTGGTTGGGTTGGATAATTCCTCTCTTGAAGGGGATTTCTCTCTTGTTGAATCTGAACCCGAGTTTGTGTATCCCTCCAACCAAGATAAGCCCCGGTGCATCAAAACCTTTCTTTGTATTTAAAATCTTTTATTCAAATACATTTATGGTTATATTATTGCATTATGATACTTTATTAAATTCCTACTTGATGCATAACCTTATCCTTGTACTTTTGTACCTTTACCTTGTCACTTGTTTATGTAAACTTTTGGCTAAAATGCTTAGTATGCTTAGATCTTTTCTAGTAGGTGATTTTCGGTCACTTACACGTAGCGTATTGCTTCGGCAAATGGTTATGCTCTTTTGAGAAAGGGATGTTGGTGGAAGTAATAAATTGGGACCGGGCGGACACGGTGTTTGGGAGCCATCAGCGGTGTCTGGTGAGCGGGTTCTTTCTGCCTGTGTCATTAGGGACCGTCCGTTGTTAAAGTCCATGGGTTGTGACTTTGGAGTACTTATCACATGCCTTGGGGAAGCTGGACTCTGGCTATTCTCGTCTTAAGAACGGTTAAACCGCACTGGGAGTGGAGAGATGACGAGAGTAGTGTGTACTGTCCAAGTTTGCGGAACTGGATGGAGGTGTACTGTGCTCTCGGGTGGCGGAACCCCGATTTTGGCGAGAGGATCCAGGGAAAAGTAGTCATATGTGTGCTTTAGTGTTGCATATATCGTGTGATTGGGAAGCCCCAGCTGGGATAAACCGGTTTGAATCGTCGTGTTCCTCGGATATGGAAACAGAACCCTGTTTTTTATCAACGTAGTTAATAAAACTTTAATCGGATACTTAATGTTTTCCTTTCATGGATGGTTTATTACCATGTTATCAATCATAAATTTAGATTGGTACTTGAGTAATATTTTGAACGAATTAAGTGAATTTCAATTATTTTTATAAATGCTCATTTATACAAAATACTTGATTCTTGCAAACCAAACCTTGAATCCTATGACTTGCATATCTTTTGTCCACCAAATATTTTCTTTTGTCGGATAAGTCTTGTAGAGTACCCCGTACTCTGGGTTTGTTAACCCCTGTTGCAGATGAGGGTCCCAATCCGGTCTGTGTGGCTTCATGCCGCATGACCGTTGTTTCAGTTGATGAGGATGAAGAGTAGTTGTCCTTGCTTGACTCTTGGGCAACAGTACCTCGGTTGTTTTGTTTATACTCTATCAGCAGCTTGATGCTATGTTATCTTATGACACTTAAGTCATGTTTCAAAACTTATGGTTTGTAATATAACTTCAAATTTCCACTACTTTGATGTAATATAAATTATCGAATTACTTCTGCAATATTTATAATGAGGAGATCCTGTTCAGAAAGAGGTGAATGACTCGCTGCAAAATGGTGACACCTGACGAGCTAATTGAGACTTGGATTATTTGTTTTGGATTAAGTCGGATGGACATTAATCCTGGCAAGTGGGACCTGTTCTTAAGAGGTTCTGTCACAGGGGGCATGGGAAGAGAGTGTATTTTTAGAGATCGTCCATTGAAGATAGTACAGGATGCATCCATATAATTTTTGTTGGCGATGAGCAGCTGACGATTGGACTTGACGAAGACGGGATGCAGCAGAGCCTAGAAAAAACGGAAAGGTGGCAGGCAACCTCGATTATGGAATCGACGTGTATGGAGGTGTCCGACGAACTAGTGGTGTCTGCTATGGAGTGGCGGAGCGCTGTAGGTCTCCGTCGACTTGTTTTCTCGCTGGGAATATCAGAGAAAGATGGAGAAATGAAAGAAATGAAGCATCACGGTGAGCAAGGATTAAGGCTGAGAGAGAAAGAAAAGGAATCAGGTGGAGAGTTACAAAGGGTTTCAGATAGAAACAAAACAAGAAAGATTAGAGAGAATTTAGAGAGATCAGACGAGAGAGAGAGGGTGTTGGACAGCAACCAACAACCTGGCAAACGAGAAGAAGAAACGAGAATCTCGTGAGAAAATGAATGCTTAACATGCGGGATGGGGTAAAAAACGGTCAAAGCATAGAGGGACAGGTGTACAACTAGGATTTAATGGAATATAGAAATGAACGGTGAGAGATAGCGAGTGAGGTCTCACACGGTTGTGGGTTGCCTTCTAATTCCACAATGGGGTGTGGCCACACCACCTATCCAGCGACACAGAAGGACTCGAGATCTGTGTAGTCACCTGCCCTTTCCTACACGGTATCTCGCGATATCTTGGAAACGATATTCTGGACTTCATCTCGCCGCTGTGAATTTGCTTTGTTCTCTCCCTTTATTGGAAATGTACCTCCTTCTATATCTCTCTATCCTCACTCTCCCGACGTTTGAAAGGTGCTCTCTCTCTACCTCTCCCTCTCCCTCTCTCCCTCTCTCTGCCTCTGCACTGTCTCTCCTCCTCCGTCTACCTCTCGCTCTCTCCCTCTACCTCTCGCTCTCTCCCTCTACTCCTCCATCTACCTCTCCCTCTCTCCCTTTCTCTGTCTATCTCAGATTCTAACGCTCCTCCTTGCTCTCTACTGTCCGTCGCCGACACGCAAGGACGTACGATTGCTGCTGTAGAGGGGGCCAACGCATGATACCGTTGTCCTAGCCATGCTGCTGCTATCTGCTGCTGCCGCATGCTATACTGCGGTTGCTGATTCCTTGTCCTATTGCTGGACTCTGGTAGCCATTGAGTGCACGGAGGCAAGGGCCGGGTGTGTGTGTGTGTGTGTGCGGAGGGGGGGCATGGGAGGAGAGCGTATTTTCAGAGATCGTCCATTGAAGACAATACATGATGCAGACATATAATTTTTGTTGGCGCTGAGCAGCTGACGATTGGACTTGACGAAGACGGGATGCAGCAGAGCCTGGAAAAAACAGAAAGGTGGCAGGCAACCTCGATTATGGAGTCAAGGTGTATGGAGGTGTCCGACGAACTGGTGGTGTCTGCTATGGAGTGGCGGAGCGCTGCAGGTCTCCGTCGACTTGTTTTCTCGCTGGGAATATCAGAGAAAGATGGAAAAATGAAATAAATGAAACATCACGACGGGCAAGGATTAAGGCTGAGGGAGAAAGAAAAGGAATCAGGCGCAGAGTTACAAAGGGTTTCAGATAAAAACAGAACAAGAAAGATGAGAGAGAAGTTAGAGAGATCAGACGAGAGAGAGAGGGTGTCGGACATCAACCAACAACCTGGCAAATGAGAATAAGAAACGAGAATCTCGTGAGAAAATGAATGCATAACATGCAGGATGGGGTAAAAAACAGTCAAAGCAGAGGGACAGGTGTACAACTAGGATTTAATGGAATATAGAAATGAATGGTGAGAGATAGCGAGTGAGGCCTCACACGGTTGTGGGTTGTAATTATCGGTATCAGCCATTTGTTCTCAGCAGGATGCAACTATGATATTGTGATCCTTTGTGGATGATGCGGAATAAAAGACGCCATGGTGAACAGGTGGCGAGTGTTCGACAAGCTGTAGTCTGGGCAAGAGACATGGCGCATGATCTGTGGCAGCCTAGCTGGTCGGCCATTGCAGCGAGGAAATGAGGGGCATGACTTGCTCAAGTGGTGCCCGCCGTGCCCTGGATAGGTGAAGATCAACTGTAATGCAGCGTTTCAGGTACGTAGTAGGCAATGCAGGTGCGACAACCTTGATCATCCGTGATCAGCACGGTCGATTCATGTGGCTGCCCAAGCGCGATGGTATGACAGGGCCCTCGACGCTTGTATGATGGAGGCCCTCATGACGGGCTAAGATGGGCTTCGCAGCACGGTGAATGGCGAGTGATCCTGGAGACTGAGTGCATGGAGCTAATTAATCTGTGGAAGAAAAGATCTCTCCAGGACTTGAAGGAGATTCAGGACTTGCAGATTGCCTTTTCAAGATTTTTCTTTTG
This sequence comes from Microstegium vimineum, assembly GCA_022036555.1. Taxonomy (NCBI): domain Eukaryota; kingdom Viridiplantae; phylum Streptophyta; class Magnoliopsida; order Poales; family Poaceae; genus Microstegium; species Microstegium vimineum. The sequence continues at coordinate 32,082,361 of CM039138.1, forward strand.
TTTATGTCAATGGACGTTGTTTTCGAAAGGCGGCAAAAGCTTTGTCGGATTTGTATTAGACGAGAAAAAGCCAAAAATATTTACAAAGTTTAGCAACTCTCAAAAAACAAAAAGCACCACTCTCTACTCAGCATACAAAACTGGCCGACAAACGCCAAGAGAAGAAAAGACCATACAGAAAAACACTACCCACAAAAACCACAGGAGGACCGATTAAAACAAACAAAACCCTAAACTGGAAGAGCTTGAATTTGAGCTTAAATTGATCTCGTCGCCCGTCAGTAAAGTTGTATCTCTTCCTTGCATCTTAAAGCCACTTGTTGAGGTTGCAAACTTGTATTTTGGAAGGTCCTTCTATTTCTTTCCTTCCATATGTTCCACCAAAAATATATCATGACTCCATCGAAATCCCTCCTTTGATTCTTTACTATCATCCTGCGACATTTGCGCCAGTAGTTGTGTATAGAACCATTTGTTGTGACCGGGTCTAGCAAAGACAGCCCATACCACCGTTTGAGGATGGACCATACTTGTTTCGAGAACACACAATCTTTACAAAGATGTGTTGGTGTTTCTACCTCTACTCCGCACAGCTTGCATATCGAGTCATGCGGCCATTGCCGTTTCATTAGATTGTTGGCCGTGAGGATTTTTTTGTGCAACAAGGTCCATGCAAAGAATCTGCATTTAGGTTCGGCCCCTGCTTTCCAAATCGGCATGATTTTTAGTTTACTGAAAGCTCCCTGAAACTGAATATTGTAGGCACTCTTGGATGTGTATTCCCCATTAGTAGTCCACTTCCAAAGGATGTCATCCTCCCTATTTTCCACGAGTGCAGTCTGACTGACGGCTTCCCAAATCTTCACGTATTCATCCAGCTCTTGCGGTGTTAAAATGGGAAGAATATGTGCTATCCATCGATTGTTCAATAGGGCTTTTTGAACCGTGATGTGCTTCCTTTTTGATTTTTTGAACAGCATTGGCGCTATTGTTTTGGCGCACGCCCCTCCATCCAAGAAGAGGTCCAAAAACTGGCGAATTGCCCATTACCAATAGTGACCACCGTAGAAACAGCAAATAACTCCTTGTCTTTGTGATCACAGGGCGTTTCTAATTTGTTTCATGGCCTTTGTCTTTCTTTCCACCGAAACCAGAACCATCGTAGATGCAAAGCCCTTGCAAATCGTTCAAGGTCTAGGATTCCAAGTCCCCCTATGGTTTTGGGTCTACAGGTGGTCGCTCAATTGATGATGGAGTGTCCTCCGTAGACTTTATCCGGTGTCTCACCTCTCCAAAGGAAACTCCTTCGTATTCTGTCGATCTTTTTAATGAGCCATTTTTGTTCTGTAAAAATCGTCATATGGTATATCGGTTGCGCTGATAGAACCATTTTGACCAAAGTTTCACACCCTGCTGTGGACAAGAACCGACATTTCCAACCTGGGATTCTTGCACTTATTTTGTCTATAAGAGGTTGATATGGAGCGGAAGGCCTAGATACTTTTCTGGGAATTTTCCTATTTTTCCGGGAAAATTTTGAAGGAGTTGCTGAACTGTGTCATTGTCCATCCTGATCGGAAAAATCTCCGTTTTGGAGATGTTCACTTTGAGCCCTGAACACTCCCCAAAAAAATGTAGTAATCTCTGTAGATTGTCCAATTCCGTAGCATTTGGGGGTGCAAAAATTGCGGCATCATCGGCATATAGCGAGCAACGTAAGGTTGCCGCCTTGGGTAAAACTGGTTGAAGAATGCCACTCTGAGCTGCCGCTTCGATCATTCGGTGCAATGGGTCTATGGCTAGTATAAACAGCAGTGGTGACAGCGGGTCTCCCTGTCTTAATCCTCTGGCGTGTTTGATTCTTTGTGTCGGCTGCCCATTGATTAGAATTTTTGATGAGGTCGTTCCCAGTAATGCTGCAATCCAGTCCCTCCATTTTGTGCTAAATCCCAGGGCTTCAAGCACCTCGAGCAGGAAGCTCCAGTTCAGAGAGTCAAACACTTTTGAGATGTCAAGCTTTATGAATAGAGCGGGCGTCTTTTTCTTGTGTAGAAGTTGAATGACTCTTTGAGCGTATGTGAAGTTGTCATGTATACACTGTTTTTTGATGAAGGCATTTTAAGCATTCGAGACTAAAGAATTCATGTGCGGTTGTAATCTGTTTGCTAGGATCTTTGTAATAATTTTTACCACACTATTGATCAGACTTATAGGCCTATAATCCAATAGAGAGGACGCCGCCTGTGATTTGGGGAGTAAGACAATGTTCGCATCATTTATTATACTCAATTTTGAGGTTCTGTGGCTGTAAAAAGACATGATCGCATGGATCAAATCCTCCTTGATAATAGCCCAGCATTTTTTGAAGAAAACCCCTATGAAGCCATCGGGTCCCGGTGCTTTTTCTCTTGGCATGTTTTTGATGACTGTTTCTATCTCTTGTTCGGTGAAAGGTGCGTCTAAGTCCTCCAGATCATGCCTAGTGTAGTTGAGTGTACTCTAGTTGATTGATGTGGTCCTTGTGTTTACTGTCCCCATGAGTTTCATGAAATGATCGTGTGCTAAATTCGATTTGTTTTCCTGTGAGGTTACCGGACCATTTTCCCCACTGAGGGTGCTGATGAAGACTTTTTTCTTTCTTATGTTAGCGTGCAACTGAAAAAAGTGTGTATTTGTGTCACCTTTTTTCTTTCTTATGTTAGCCTTTTTTCTTTCTTATGTTAGCGTACTATTGAATTCCATCATGAGCTAGCTTCCGATTATCAAATTATACCAAGTAGTACTCCTACGCCATATCCAAACCGCCTATTGAGATCATTTGGCCCCGGCCGTGAACAATTAACCAACTGGACCAACCCAAATCAAGCGCGCGTGCGCCGGAAAGCCACGCCTTATCCAATCCTCAGACGTGGTTTGCAATTAATGGATTTCTTAAATAATCTTAATCTATATATATATATATTTTTAATGTGCATTTTTTTATTCTATAGGCGTAATATAGTAGAGCACACTAGCAGCATTTCGTGTACTTGTTCGTTTGCGAGCTCGCTCTGAACACGCCCGCGGATTTGGTCGGCCAACCAGCGACCTGGGGGTGAGTGAGGCCGCATGCAGCCGGGGTCTATCGCTTTCCTGCATCGACGACGCAACGGCCGATCGACTCATCGCCAACGCGGCTGGCGCCCCTGTCCCCGAACGTGCCACGAGCCCACGACCGACGCTACGAGCGACGTCTGACGAAATGGCGGCACGGCAAGCCAACCCGGCCAAGCAACCGCCGGTGGTTGGTACACGCGCACGTACGCACGACGGATGCTTCGACGAGGACATCCCCCGTGCGCGTCGCCACTTGGTTGCCGTTTTTAACGAAAACGTACGCTCCGGCGTGGCGGTGAGAGGACGAGTCGCCGGCCGGCACTGGAGCTGCATGCGGGTTTTAAATTTCTCTATTCCGTCGGTGGAGACTTGGTCGGGCCCCGGCCCGTGTGCGGCATCGGGGATGCGACTTTGGGATCGGTCCTCTGCATGCTGGCGCGGATCGGACGCGGATGGTTACGTGTGAGCAGGCCGACACGTCGAGATGCGCTGGCGGAGGAGAGACCGCGAGCGGCGGGCGGAGCCTGACGCCTGACGGGAGACGATTCTCGGTTGCGCCCTGTCGACATCGGCCGTGCTACGTGCACCTACCGCGCGTCGCGTGGGTTTTGACGATCGAGCATGAACACGAGCGAGCGAGGTAGCTAGTCACGTCCAGATCGGTGATTTGACCGCTGGGATCTCCTGAAACTACCCCTATGTACTAGACCTAGCTAGATACTCCGTATGTACTAGTAGATCGCTGGGCCGGGATAGGCTTGCTTAATCACCCGGCTCCGGCTGGACCCGGCCGCCGGCCACTGGCCACAGGTAGTATATATAGAGAGTTGCTTGCGTATGCATGGCCTGTCGCCATGCCGTGCGGCCGGCCGGTTTGTTTGTTTGGCGAGATCCCGTGGCCGCGTGGGTGGTGTGTTGCGGCCCCGGCGACATGCGGGCGCGTCTGGTTGGACCGGCCGGCTAGCGGCTAGCTTCAGGACCCCGACGAGCGACGGCGACGTACGGCCGTGTCGTTGAATTGTGTGGATTATTTGAGAATCCCTGGCCTGCTGGTCGTCTGTCCATTGGCGCGCCGCACACGTAGTGTTTTCACCTGTCGGTTCCCGTTCGTTCCGCGTTACGACCACTTACTAGAAGTAAAGAATTGTCGTGCCCTCTCGTAGCATGCCCATTTTAGTACAGAGATAGAAGGTTCTTTCTTTTAATCTGAGGCGTGCCATCTGCATGGACTACGTGCAGGGGCGGAGCTATATATGTTGACCTCAATGGTTGCAGCCGCACCTATAAATTTTTTAAAAAACAGTGCATTTTTTCACTATGGCCCCGTTTAGATGAACCCAAAAACCAAAAAATTTCAAGATTCCCCGTCACATCGAATATTGCCGCACATGCATGGAGTACTAAACGTAGACGAAAAAAAACTAATTACACAGTTGATCGAGAAATTGCGAGACGAAACTTTCGAACCTAATTAGTCCATAATTGGACAATTTTTACCAAATAACAACGAAAGTGCTACAGTAGCCAAAAGCCAAAAAAATTTGGATCTAAACGCACCCTATATATACGTCCATAAATTAAAACCCCTTGCACCTATGGAGGTATGTGCACCCCTTGAATTTGCTCTAGCTCCGCCACTAACTACGTGCTAGTAGCTTCCACTATCTGGATAGCGTAATCCAAACACAACTGCATGCCGACCATCCAAAGGTGCGCTATGCCTAATTACCTCTCACACACAGAATCAAGAAACATACTCGGGGGCTAATTTGGAAGTAATGGGAAGACGCACCCAGTGATGAAAACACCTCTCTAGATAACTAAATTAGTATTCAAATAATATTCTTATAAATTTTTCGCCATAGAAAAAAATCAAAGATTGTAAGCAGATTTGAGTTTCCAAAAGGGACATCACAGAGATATTCCGAGATAAATATCAATAAGGCCTCCCCGGCCCCGTCGAAAGATATCTGAGATGAATATTGACAATTCGGTTGCACGTATGACATAGGAAAAGAGAGAGGCACCTGCTACAAAAGGCAAAAGTAGTGGCATTAGTGAAGCAGAGGTGCAAACTGATAAAGATTAATGCAGGCCTAACCGTGCATCTTCTATATGTGTATTAGAGAGAAACACGACACTCAAAAAAATTTGAGAGTAGTGTTTCACAAAAGAGAACGGGCATCCAAACGATAAGCTGCTTTGACTTTTTTGGTACATCTATTTTATTATATATCTAGAAATAATTATATATCTAGATATATAGAAAATAGATAAATAAAAAAAATCAAAACGACTTACATAGTTCGAAACGGAGGGAGTTCTACATAGATATACTACTCGTTTTGTAACTACCATTTTGCTAAAGCGCCATTAACTTTGTAGCAGGTAGACACCTTGTTTGCGTGGTTTATTAGCCATGATATATTGTTTTTATCTCACAACAAAATAATTAAAAACAACATCAGCCAGTTTATCAGCCGCGGAAATGATCAGCTGAACAAGACGTAGAGTTGAAAACACCAGCACGTGCGGCACAATCATATCCTACTGTCCTCTGCATTTAAGGAGCATCGATCGAGAATTTTTAAGAGGACACAAAGATATTTCGTAAAACATCTAAATTTCAACTTACCGTCTGAAAATATCACAGTCGTCATGAGTAAGTGCTAGTCAACCTTATTGCATTTGGGATGTTATTATCATATGAGCATACGTAACACTTGTTTAACATGACGGAGGAGAACTGTTGATACCCAGTGGTACATTTATTTTTTTTTGTATCGAGAGCACGTGCACGTACCTCTCCAACACAAGACGACGTCCTGTAGCGCACCTGCTCTTCTTTGTTCGTATTCGTATACTATATGGGTAGGCCGGTAGAGCGTTGGTTGGTCAATTTAGCAGCAAGCTCGCCGAGCCCCGAGCCCCCGTAACTACCAACGGCCGTGACAGGCCCCGTGGGTCGCGCGCGAGCCATCGGCGGGCCACGTGCTCCCGGGCCTCCCGGCTGTCGGCATGATACGCAACGTGGTGGGCGCGGCACCCAACGACCTACCGCGAGCCTACGGCCTACTAGCTGCTGTAGGGCGATGATCCACCTCTGCATGACGTGGCCTGTCGTACGGTCCACCACCTGGAAAGCGAGGCGACGTCCTTTTGGCTGGCTCACAGGATCTCGGGTGGGCCCGCAGACCCCGAAATCCCAGATTTGGCTCTGTCCTCTCTCCGCGACTCCGCACCTGTTGTCCTGTTCGTTTCCGGTGGATCATCATGCGCTAGGCAAGCAGGCCATGTTAGGGCAGTTCCAATGTACTGTAGGATTGTTTTTTTCTATGACCTTTAATCAGGATGCTAGTATCTTAGAAAAACAGTGAATTGGTATTGAAATTGGAAAAAGAAAATGATTTCTTAAACAAGAAATTATGTCCACCTGGGAACAAAGAAAAGAAAAGATATGATAGGTGGACGATAGAAGACACACGTGTGATTTCACAAACATTTATTTTGATGTAACCATCCATTGAGCATCATTTATTTATTTTTTAAAAGTTATCTCTAATGCTAATGAAATTATTATAACTTTAATATTATTAATGATATATAAAGGTTAAGTTTGATTAACTTTAATATGGCTAACCATATTAATTTTAAATACTTTGGTTTATTTATATATTTATGTTTTTTATATTTAGTAAATAAACATCTACATGTACTAAAATATCTATCTACACTTCTATTTTAGTACATCTAACTTTCTTTAAGCATATCTACATGTTAACTTCGAAATCAAGTATATATCTTTATCCGAGATATTTATTTTGTATCTGTATTTGAATTTGATTTTAAATGTGGTAAATAATAATATCTGGATTTGATTCCATTCTGATCATCCTATTCGAGTTCATCCTCACCTACGTGCGGGCATGTTTGCTAGCATCTATTGATGACAAGGGTGTTCTTAATAGAACCAGCTATGTGGTCAGCTGAAGCAGGGAAAGAAAATTAAGGATATGTCTAATCGACAACTGATTAATTGTTTTGGAGGCTCTTGGCACCCGATTGTTGCCTATACACTTAAACTGTATTGTAGCCGTATTTACACTGTCTTACTACTACATTTACAATGATTTTTATTGTAATTTTTTTAGATAGAGTAGTGTAATTGGGGGATAAGACAACTTCTATTTCTATGGATTGCAGATCTCCAAATGTTTAGAAAAAAAAATGTAAACTATTTCTATGAATTGCAGATATTAGAGAAACATATATAAAATTATTCACCAATCTTAGAAAAAATTATAGATCTAAGAGGAAGAGGAGAACCGAGCACAGTGGCGAGCGCCGAGCTACGTGCTTGCCAAGCGGCGGTGCAAGAGGCTACGCACCGGCGGCGAGGAAGAAGAGCGTCACTTGTGAGGCCTCCGATCGCCCGCGCGCGGTGTTGAGTGATGATGGGGCGCTAGTGGCTGGCCTGTGGCGGCGGCGCGGTGCCACACCTCTCTTCTGCGTCAATCTCCTGTCTGGAGGCGTGCCTGCTCTAAAAAAATCTAGTGTCGGGGAGCGGCAAAACACTGCATGTTGTGTACCAATTCTCAACATTATTAACTATTTCACACACACTATCTCTGTGTCTGTCTCTTGTATTCATTAATATACTATTTTTTGTTCTCATTCTCTCGATCTATATATGAAATAGCCTTGACTATTCACTCGTTGCTAATAACCAAACACTCTTATCATCTTATTCTCTCCTTAACGTCAGACTCGTTTATGAGAATAAACATGGAGTAGTTACGTTAACGTTGCTGGCCATATTTATATTGGACACGTACTCACGCCCTAAAGCCTCCACAAAACGACCATATATATACGTACTCCACCAACGTTTTTTTGCATTACTACAGAAACGGCAAACAGTGCCGGTTCAAAACCCCTCTTCAATGGCGGTTTTTGAACCGGCACTGGCAATTCGGCTGTAATGAGGCCAAGACATCACTGTCGGTTATGTCAAACCGGCAGTGATGGCTCAAACATCACTGCCGGTTGGTAACACGAACCGGTAGTGATGCTTGAGCCATCACTGCCGGTTTGTTCCACCAACCGACAGTGATATTATTTTTTAAAATTGCATTTTATTAATTGTTTAATTTTCATTTGGGTTTGGGGTAGAGGTGGTGGGGAGGGAGATCGTGGAGGTGTTTGCTATCGATCCATTTGATATCGATGTGAATTGAAGGTGGTTGTGGAGTAGCGACAATACAAACTCATCACACATTTATAATAATTATTACAAAACATCCAAACAAAACTTAAAGTATCGAATTAAATGTGGCATTACAATAGCCTTTCGAGGTGGTCTTTTCCGTAGATCTTCTTGAAGTCCTTACTCTGCACAATGGACAAATATCATTTTCTATACACTATCTCGTCCAGAATAAGAGCTGCTATCTCCTCTTGAAATCCACTTATCTCAAAATCTACCAACCTGTTGTGGCCCTGATCTTTGCGCTGTAAATTGATACAAGATGATATTGAGATGCACATACGTAAGACAAAACAATAGAATTAAAATGCGACGCGTACATACCATGTCATCTTCTATTCCTAGTTTTGCGCCAAAGTAGGCAAGCATTGCCCACATTACATAGAACCCGCACTTGTTGTTCCCCATTGGTTGATATAGGTGCTTGACCTTCTTCATATACTCCACATTGAATGGGGCTCTCCATTTATTTTGCAGCTTAGGCTCCATATTTCTCCAATCAGGTAACGCCTTCATTCTATGTGACAATGTAAATGAAGTGTGAAGGCTGAGGACATTAATTATAATATCATATGTGATTGAAAAGTGTGGTGATATTGGGTTCACTTACATATTTAGCACTTTGACTAGGGGTTCGATAAGTTCAAGTGGTTTCTTTTTTGAGTCACACACCTCGATAGTTGAATTTTTAAGACTTATATCTACGAGGACGTAATGGTTGCTGCAATCACAAAGCTCATGTTATTGAATGATATATAAAGGAAAAAACACTTAAGTAAGGGTCGAGAACACATACTCGCAATTGTAGGTTAGCAGTGCGTTTGTTTTGCCGACTGAGAACATTCTTTCAAACTCTATCTTCAAACTTGCTGAGACATACGGATCTTGGAGACCGAATTTGCATGTTGTCTCATTTACCAAGATAGGGTCCAAGAAGTCAAAAATGCTATTTCGTTTTTGAAGGCAAAATTTTACTATAGACCTGCAAAATAAACATGCATGGATATATTCAAATGCAGATCACGTAGTTTATTATAACGTTGTTAGGGTATGGTACTTACAGAGTCCATAACATTATAATTTGCACATCCAGCGAGCGTCGTTGAAAGAGTTGAAAGAGGTCTTCATAATGAATAGTATGCACAACTTCTTCAGGATGATTAAAATGTAAACAGGAAGGGATGCATACTTCAAAGGTTGCTATCTTGTCTTCGCTGCTATTACTGCCTATGATGTAATAATCATGGAACTGTCGCATGTTTGTTGGCAATTTTCTATACTCTTCTTCGCTGGCGACCATAGGCTTGCCAAGTTCAAACTTGTATACAACTTTGGCGTTTTCAAATTCGATTTTTCCAAAATAGAGATTCTCGGCATCCATCATGCTTATATTCAGGTTTGCGGCCAAGGTTTGTATCTCTAGCTGCTATAAGATGTGTATTTCTCTAGATCTTTCTTGATTACCAGGATTTTTACTTTGCCTTTCAAATTCGCTATGTTTCTCAGGTATATAAGCCAATCATGCATACAAGGCAAGTTTGACGGCTTTTTCTGCAATCTGAGCTCGTAGAATTTTGTCCTCAGTCGGCGCTAGCTTCTGCCTTTTACTAGTCATCTTGGGATCTTTACCAACCGAAGTTGATGACCTCCTCTGTTGCGAAGTCGAACCTGATCTAAACCTAGGCCATCGAGATCCCAGTCCTGAGGACTTTGAAGCTGGTGGAGGAGGAGGAGGAGGAGTCTTCTCCTTTGGCGGTGGAGAAGGAGTCTTCTCCTTTGGCGGTGGAGGAGGTGTCGGTGGATCTTGACGAGGAGAGAAACCTCTTCGCGGAGGGGACCGAGATGATTCACTGTCATCCTCATCTTCCGAGGATTGTTGCTCGTCTAGCTTGATGAAGCGTTTGCGCCAAGCGACATGAGTGCCCAAGTTGTGAACTAGACGCGGCCTTTCTTCTTCCACTGGGAAATCAATATGTATCTTATTGTACTTCTTGTCCAAGATCTTATCAATGTTGACCCTGGCATACTCGAGTGGCACTGGCTTGCCATGAATGACGTTCTCTCCTCTAGGAAATGCTTGCCCGACCGCCACCTTGTCTTTGGTCTACTGCCGACGGATGTACAACCTGACATTCACAGGTTCTGTGATGTCGTCCACCGGATGAGGAGCATTGATCTCTTCGTCGTCAGGCATAGGGGTTGAGCCACAGCTACTGCGGCCCTTACCGGGCACTAGGCTATTCAAAGCAGGGATTGCATGCGGCCCTTGACTCGAACACATGGATTGCATAGCGCTCGCCACTTGAGCAGCTATCCGTGCTTCCATGCTCTGTTCTAGCTCCTCTCGCATCCTTTGGAACTCCTCTTCTCTTTGCGTTCTAGCCCTGACCCGGCTCCTATAGGAAGCAGATTCACCTTCAAATGCTTTCTCCCAAAGAATTATCCCAGCTCCTCTAGTGCGACCAGGGTGTTCCTCGGTTCCAAGTTCTTGCGTGAGCACGTCATTTTCTCTATCCGATCTGTGGGCCCCTCTATGCACTTCCTCAGTGATCGTGGAAATCTTCTGGAGGAGATCGGTGACGGGTTCAGCGCTGGCGGAAAGGCTCCCGTCAGGATTGTATCGTGCCCCCCTTGCGAGTAGGTAGTTCACTGATCTGGGCTGCCAATCGCTTGTCTGAGGCGTAACGCTGCTCTGCTCTAGTGCTTCGATTTGGGCATCCCAATCCGGAATCTTCCTTACATACCCACGTGATCCTAGGCGGTGAGGATTATTTGACCTAAGCGAGTTTGCTTTGTTTCTTTCGCTTGATGCCTTGGCCTCATTGGATAGCTTGTAAGCCAGGAACTCCTCCCAGAAGTCACTCTGCTTGTTGAATTCACCTCCCGCAAAATTCGGTTCTTTTTCCTCCTTGATGAGCTTTTGCAACTTTCTCTTGAAATTCTTGAAGGAGTGACCCATGATTTCCTTGGCCCTCTTTTTGACTGTCGCTTCATCACAATCATTAGGGAAAGTGAAATACCCTCTGAGCTTGTTCCAAACTAGCTCCTTCTCCACTTCTGGAACCCTCCACGGGTCTTGCTCACTATCATTCCACTTCCTGTATTTGATCGGAATGAAGTCCCTTACAAGTGCCCCGATGATACTCTTGTATGGGCCCAATGCTTTAAGTGGCTCCACCGGCTCCCCTAGTTGATCGAACTGAGAGATGTACCAGTGTCTAGTTGTCTGAGGGAGCTTTGTTGCACCACGCTTAGTCCTTCTGGAACTCTCACCAGTACTTGGACCTTCCGGCGGAACCTGCTTCAAAATTTATGAATAAGTCCTCATCAAACTTTTTTGGCTATATCTACCGTGTTTTTAGGTATGACCTAAGTTATTACCTCGTCTCCTTGGCCCTCTTCTAGGTTTAGCATATGGCTAGGGCTCCAAGGTCTTTGATCCCTTTGCTGGTTGTCATCACTAGTTCCTTGGTCATCGGCTTCGGTCACAAGGCGACGGGTGGTGAATCGACGCTTAATTGTCATGTTTCTGGACATGAATTTCGATTATATAGATAAGTGTATAGACAAGTCATGCATCGCCACAAAATGTGTCTCCACAAAATATAGATAAGTATATAGACAAGTCATGTTATACATAAGTGAATCTATCTATAAGTCATGCATCTCTCTATCTATCATGAAATAAGCCATGTATATAAGGATGACATATATCTCTCTATATATATCTCTCTATCTCTCTCTATATCTACAAGCATCAATATCTCTACCTATCTATATATAAGTCATGCTATATCTCTCTAATCTTTATATCTATCATGTCATATAATGTCTCTATCTTTCTATCTCTATTTGAATCATGGTAGCCACAATATGAATCATGCTAGCCTCTATCTCTCTATCTCTCTCTTTCTCTTTGTAATTTGAATCATGCTAGCCACAATATGTAATCCATCTCTATCTCTTTCTCTCTCACACACACACTGATTTCCTTATGGGCATTCCATTGAACACCTTGTGGGCGGGTTAGTAGCTCACCAAGAGTAAGCTTTCGGATGGCCCCAAGCTCCAATCGCCTCGAGCAGCAGCAGTCCGGTGAAGCACTGGGCGAGCGGCGAGCGAAGTCGTGGGCGAGCGACGTTGGGGAGCACCTGCTGTGGCGGCGTGGCTGTGGCTGTGGCGGTGTCGGGCAGGGGCTGGGGCGACGGCGTCGAGCAAGGGCTGGGCGTCGAGGTCCTGGGCGGCGTCGTCAAGCTCCTGGGCATCGTCGACCTCCTGGGTGGCGTCGTGGAGGAGCACCTGCTGCGGCGGCGGCGGCGTGGAGCTCCTGCGGCGGCGGTGGCGCGTCGGGCGGTGACAACAACGACTGAGCGGCGTGGAGCTCCTGCGTCCACTAGCGGCGCGTCGGGCGGCGCGTCCTGCTGAGCGGCGTCGGCGTGGAGCAACGACGGCGGCGTGCACTAGTGAGAGCTCGGGCTCGTCGAGCGGATAAGTTTGGAATGAGCGCGAGTCTAAAAACTTTAGACCGCGCCCTTTCCTTATATACTCGGCCACATCACTACCGGTTCTTGTTACAAACCGACAGTGATGTGGAGACATCAGTGCCGGTTATTTTAAACCAGCAGTGATTAGAGGACATCACTGCCGGTTCCTTACTAACCGACACTGATTTGTAATTTTTTTAAATTCTTCCTTTTCCTTTAGAATTCAAATTACTTTTGATTTTTTACTAGAACTTGAAAAACTCCAAACATAGAAGTTGCATAATTTTTAATTCTCTACAACTTTTGTTGAAGGAGCATATTCCAATTATTTATAGTTTTTGAATTCCCTTTTGAATTTGAATAAGGGTTTAAAATTCAATTACCCCCTTTGTAATTACTCCAAAAATTTGAATAGAAGTTGAAAATCTTCCAACATAGATTTTGCTAGTTTTGAGGAGCTCTATATTGTTGCTTATACACTCAAGGTATAATTCTTTATAGTTTTTGAATTCCCTTTTGAATTTGAATAAGGGTTTAAAATTCAATTACCCCCTTTGTAATTACTCCAAAAATTTGAATAGAAGTTGAAAATATTCAAACATAGCTTTTGCTAGTTTTGAGGAGCTCTACATTAATGCTTATATGCTCAAGGTATAATTCTTTATAGTTTTTTTAATTCCTTTTGACATGGCATACATCAATCAACAATATGGTACAACTCATCAATCTACAACTTCATATGATCTCAAATTCGATGCAAATTACTAAAATAACATTTCATTAAGGATTACATAGTTTATGATACTCTAATTCACGGTGCACGCACGATGATGGCCTCATCGTGATCACTCCAGAGGTAAGCAGGTTCGTCACCCTCTTCAAGGACATGTAGGGTAACGTCCGCCCCAAAAGGAGTCATTTCTTCATAACCTTTGTAGTCTTCTTCGTCTGTCTTTCCGTCGACACCGACAATCTTCCTTTTGCCTTGCAATACTACATGTCGTCTTCCATTTGTATTGTTATCCCTTGCATAGAAGATTTGCAAAACATCCTTTGCAAGGACGAAGGGGTCATCTCTGTATGCGGTCTTGGATAGATCAACGGTAGTGAACCCATCTTTGTCGGTGTTGATTTCATTCAGCTGGACCCACAGACAATGGAAAAGAGCAACTTTCAACTGATGTCCATAGTCTAGCTCCCATATCTCATCTATGAAACCATAGTATGTTGCCACCACCGCGCTGTACTCATCGTGGGCGTCGAAACGAACACCACTATTTTGGTTGGTGCTCTTTCTGTCCTATTTTTTTGTGTAAAATGTAAAACCATTTATTTGATATCCTTGGTACATCATTAGCGTACTCGAAGGTCCGGGGGCTAAGAGATCTAGCTGACATCCCGTCACCATTCCTAGCCTTTGGCGTCGAAACCAGTCACCGAATTCCTCCTTATGTTTTTTCTCAAGCCAAGCCTGTGACCTACCCATGTGCTTCCTTTGCAGTAACTGTTTGTGCTCATCAATGTATGCCATCACACCGTCGGCCTGCTGGAGAACAGCGAAGTGTGCTTGTCTGAAGGAGACCACTTTGTCTATTTTGACAGCTTTCTCACCTATTGTTTCTTTGCCCCCTAGTCTTCCATCATGATGAGATACTGGAACTCCGACCCGTTTGATGTACAGATAATATGCGGAGAACTCAATAGACTCCTCTGTTGACCATCCTTCTACCATGCTTCCTTCTGGTCTGAATTTATTCCTAACATACCACCTAAAAACTTTCATGAGCCTCTCAAAGGGAAACATCTGGTGTAGGTACATTGGACCAAGGGCTTTTATTTGATCCACAAGATGAACAAGTGAATGCACTGAAATGTCGAAGTAAGTCATTGGGAAATGCATCTCAAGCCTGCATATAATCTCGGTTATCTCCTGCTTTAGGCGGTCTAGCCTATCCACTTCAATGACCTTTTCAGAGATCGCGTTGAAGAACGAACACAACTTTATGATTGGAGCGCGGACCTTGTCAGGGAGGATACCTCGTAGGGAAACTGGGAGCAGCTGAGCCATTATGACATGACAGTTATGGGCCTTCATAGAACTATAGTTAAACTTAAGTTCTCTCATGTTAACTAGCCTCTTCGGGTTCCCACAGTAGCCACTCGGTACTTTGAGATCGTTGAAGAAAAAAAAAGCATTTCTTTTTCCTCCTTTTTCAGTGTCCATGATGCCACCGGAAGTTTCAAGTGGTCATTCTCAAGAGTTACTGGATGCAACTCCTTCCTGAGGCCCAGGTGTTGCATGTCCAAGCGTGTCGCGGGAGAATCCTTGCTTGTTCCCCTGGTGTTCATCAACGTGTTAAGTGTGTTACCGCACACGTTTTTAGTTATGTGTATTGGATCAAGACAGTGACGTACACTCAAAAGTGACCAGTAAGGTAGTTTCCAGAAGATTAATTTTTTCTTCCAGATACTATCGGTTGGCGCTGCTACTGTCCCGTCCCCCTTCCCAAGGACAACATTTGTGAGTTTGCTTAATTGTTGAAGCAGTTGTTTCCCGTCTCGATACTTTGGAGGTCCACGTTTCTCAGTAGTCCCATTAAAATCTTTTGTATTCCTACGATAAGGGTGATCACGACGTAGGAACCTACGGTGTCCCATGTAGACCATCTTCATGTTTTCTGGTAAATGTGTAGCATCAGTCTCGTCCAAGCACTCGACACACCCAGTGTATCCTTTTGTCTTCTCTCCAGACAAGGAACCTCGCCCTGGTAGGTCGGTGATTGTAGCGATAAGTACATCCTTTATCGTGACATGTTCTTTTTTGTACTCATCCTATACATCCTTCACACCCGTCTCCCACATCTATAGTAGTTCATCGATCACTGGTTGTAGAAGCACATCAATATCATTACCAGGTTGTCTTGGTTCTTGGATTAGTAATGGCATCTGGACGTATGCCCGTTTCATACAAAGTTAGGGTGGAAGGTTGTATATACATAGCGTCACTGGCCAAGTGCTATGATTGGTTCTTCCCTGGTCAAACGGGTTCATCCCATCCGTGCTCAAAGCAAACCATAGATGCCTTACCTCTCCACCTATGTTCTTATAGAACATAGTGTTGATAGTCCTCCAGTCTGATCCATCGGCGGGGTGTCTCATCATTGAATCTTTCTTTCGCTCTTCGCCGTGCCAACGCAACAGCTTGGCTGACTTCTCATTTGCAAACAACCTATGCACTCGTGAAGCTATAGGAAAATACCATACGGACTTTACTGACCCTCCTCTGGTCTTGCTTCCATCATTTGATGGCACTTGCTTGTATCAGGGAGTTTTACACTTGGGACATGCATCCAAGTCTTTGTATTTCTCTCCACGGTACAATATGCAGTCGTTGAAACACGCGTGAATTTTCTCAACCTCGAGGCCAATTGGGCAAATCATTTGCTTCGCAAGGTAATTCTTTTCTGCTAACTCGGCCTCCGGGAACAGTTTATGTAGTATAACTAACAAGTTATCGAAGCCTTTATCACTCAACCCATTCGTTGATTTGAACTCCAATAGCATGATGTTGGCTTTCAGTTTGCTTATTGGGCAGCACGGAAACAATGGTGTTTTTACATCCTTTCTCATCATCTCCAGTTTTTTCAACTGTGAAGCACTAAGAAATCCCTCATGCACATCATGTAGAAGATGTGAAATGCCATCATTTTCCTCAGTGTCGTCAGCTAATGTATTCATAAACACATCATCATTGGTAGGCACATGTTCTGTGTACTCATGAAGAGGCAATAATGCATTCAGGGATACACTAGGCATGGGCACGTCATCATTAGCATTTTGACCAACCTCCCCATGCAAAGTCCAAATCGTGTAGTTTCTCATGAACCCCCTTGTGATCAAGTGCAAACGTATATGTTCCACGTCGCCCCATTTTCTCATATTCTTGCAGTCTTTGCATGGACAGAATACAAGACGTGAGTCCTCAGCATTGGCTCTAGCTCGCTTGATGAAATCGTCGATGTCCGTCAAGTATCGTGGGTCTGTATGTGACAGATCGTACATCCACCCTCGAGCCATGTCTGCACTGATAAAATGGACAGAGCAGAGAAAACATAGGAACATATTAATAGAAGCATTTTTGAACAATATTTTTTTCTTTA
Source organism: Microstegium vimineum (assembly GCA_022036555.1). Classification (NCBI taxonomy): domain Eukaryota; kingdom Viridiplantae; phylum Streptophyta; class Magnoliopsida; order Poales; family Poaceae; genus Microstegium; species Microstegium vimineum. Next base: position 32,099,367 of record CM039138.1, read on the forward strand.
TAATTTGAATTTGGTCGCGCTATAAAAAGTGTGACAACAAAATAGGTGGATGCATGTAGTATTAAATGTGAGTATTAAATGCAGGCATGGAGTATAAAATGTAAGTATTAAATGCATGCATGCATGAAGTATTAAATGTAAGTAATAAATACCGAATCTATTCCACATCCCATCAAATCTTTAATACATGCATGGAGTATTAAATGTAAGTAATAAATATAACTAATTACAATTTCTATCCATAATTTTCGGGACGAATTTTTCGAACCTAGCTACTCAATGATTATATAATAATTTACCAATAAAAACAAAGTGCTACAATTTTTCTAAATACTTTTAGATCTAAAAAGTACAAAAAATTGACACAAATTGCAACATCTCTCTTCTTGATCATGAAAATTAGCATAGCTCTAAACTATAGATTTACACACAAAAACAATGTAAACCAACAATTCTAAAGAATTATGCTTGTTACTAACCAAGAGCAAGAAGATATGAGGATCCAAGACTGAAGAGAAGCTAAAAATGGAGATCAAGAAATCTACCAACCGCAACAATGGAGAGAGGGAGCTCCGAGCACTGTTCTGTACTGTTGGGCAGAGGAGAGACAGAGGAGATCGCGTACTTTATACTGTACCCAACATCACTGCCGATTCCAGCTACGAACTGGCAGTAAAACACCACATCACTTCCGGTTGGTGGCTTAAACCGGCAGTGATAGGGCCGAAAGACATCACTGTCAGTTCAAGCCACGAACCGACAGTGATGTGGTGTTTCACTGCCGGTTCAACCCCTGCCCTCAATAATTGGGGGTCTGTCAGAGGATGAACCGGCAGTGAAGAGGCATCACTGCCGGTCCAAACAAAACCGGCAGTGATGGACCGACAGTGATTGCCGTTTCTGTAGTAGTATTGGTGACACTCACCAACGTTTTTTTAAGTATATAGATCCCATTTTTAATTTGTGACGGTAGTAGTATATCGTATTTAATCTCCATGTTTGGTGCATCGTGGTCGTGGGGACACTGGTTACTCGGAGCACGAGATCCTGTAATCCAGCCAGCGCCGGAAAGCACTTACTCCACCATGTGGATGTGGCCGTGCATATGCATATGACAATTTGCGTCCTCCTGCGCTCCGATCCGCATGCTAGCTGCAGCGCCATTCAGGGCTAGATTTCTGCGACTATTGATTCCTCCCCGTCAGGCTGGCCGGTCCCTGTTTGGGCCAAAGCTAGTACTACGTCCAGATGGCTCAACTTCGTAAGTGAAGCATGTGCACGTCGTCATCTTCTCTCTCCAATTTAGGGACCATGGGGCGCATTCTCTCCATAAATATGCAGCATATGCATATACATGCATGCATGTTGTTGGAACTTTAATCGTGGGCTGCAAAAATTATCAATTATCATTAAGGGTGTGGGTCTATTTGGCACAACTTAGCTTTATTAGTGAAGCTGTTTTTTTTAAATAATTTCATGAGCAATTTTCTAGATAAAGCTGAGATATTTTTTTTAAAGATGTTTGATAAAACAGCTTCACCAATACTCTACTTTTTATGCATGGATATAAGAGAGAAATGAGGAGAGACGAGGTGAGATAAACTACTTTTTGAGTTTTTATTTCACCCCATGTCTTTGTGAGAGGGAAAAACATCTTAAAAATAGGTGTTTGATAAAAAAAAAGCTTACAAAAACTTATGAAGCTATTGTAAACTATACCAAGCCGGCACTAAGTATATTTCACTTTAATAAGTACTTCCTCTATACTAATTTTTTTTGTCGTTTTAAAAAACGGTATGGTCTCCAAAGTGTAACTTTGACTGCTTATTTTTTACAAAAATATTTATTAAAATATAATATATTTATATTTTTATGAAAGTATTTTCAAGATAAATCTATTGATACGATTTTCATATTTTTAAACTCGACAATTTAAAATTTATTTACGATTTATATTACCAATGTTTAACTAAAATTTTATCCTAAACGACAAGTTTTTTTTGAGTATAGAGACAAAGTACTAAGTACACCGGGCACTCGAGAGGTTAATGCACGCTAGCTAATTGTTCAACCCTTAGTCCGACCGTAGGTTCTCGAATTTCCACACACACCTACATCGCTGGTCATTAGACGGTCAAACACAATGTGTCACAACCTTATCTATACACGCTACAAATCTTCTTGCTGTGGAGTGAGCCCGGCCTGCTGGTCCCATGCGGCGGCCACGCCCACGCCTCTAAATTAAAGTCAAACACACACCTCAATACCTCATCGTCGGCCTCCTCATGCATGCATGTCAATGAGCAGCAATTGGTAAAAAAAACTTTTTTTTCCTAAAAGCTCTGCTCTTATTACTACTTCCTCCATCCTAAATTAACTCAAAAAATTTGGAGAGTCAAAGTATCTCAAATTTGACCAAACAACAATATAATCACATTTATAATGTCAACTAAGTACAACAATTAAATTCGTTATTAATTACTCCCTTTATACTCATATTAGTTGATGTTTAGGACAACGACACGTCTCCAAAACGTAACTTTGACGACTTATATTTTAAAAAATATTTATTAAAATATAATATATGTATATTTTTATGAAAGTATTTTTCAAGACAAATCTATTGATATGATTTTTCATTTTTTCAAACTTAATAACTTAAAAGTTATTTGTGATTTATATTCCACTCAAATCTTTTCTAAAACGTCAACTAATATGGGTATGGAGAGAGTATATTTTCATAGTATGTCTATTTGATGTCATAGGTGTTTATATTTTTCTCTATAATTATTGGTCAAACTTAAGATGCTCAACTCTATATAAGATTTTTGAAATATCTTATAATTTGGAATGAAGAGAATAGCTTTTACTAGATCGTGATTTGGTTGGTAGGCCAATTTTTTCTTCTCATCTCGATCAGTACTATGTGTGAGTGTGACCCTTAGCGCTACAGGGGTAGGTACGCAGGCACACAGCCCTTGTTTGCCTTTTGTAGTACGACGACGACGTCATGATTGACTGATAAACCCGCGTGCAATGTCGTTGCACATGATATGGATCCGAGGTTTCGTCCTCCTGCCTTTAATTTTGTGTTTTTTTTTCTCCGGAGATGTGACAAAATTAAAGGGGCTACGACACGTATGGAATGAGCTTTGTGGAGATCAGAAGAGCAGCTTACTATATACTGCGCATGCATGCATACATGCATGGCCTGGTTGTACTCCGATGAACGTCTACATTGGGTGCGTACGATACTCGATCCGTGAGACACGCTTCACATGCAGAACGATAATTATGATTGGACATATATATATATATATATATATATGTGTGTGTGTGTGTGTGTGTGTGTGTGTGTGTGTGTGTGTGGCGTTTGCATTGGATCAATTATCGATTGGACGATCTAATGAAAATAAGGTGATGACTAGGTAGTGGTCTGCTTGGTACAGCTCATAATATCTTCAAAACCGTTTTATGGATGAAGTTATATTTCTATAGAGATGAAAAAAATAGTTTATCTTAACTCTCTTCTTTATTTCCCTCTTATATCTATGTGTAAATTAACATGTTAATGAAACTGTTTTGTCAAATATTTTTTTGTAAAATACATTAGTTTAATCTAGAAAGTTGTTCATAAAGCTATTTTATATGAAAAAATAGAAATTGTGCTGTGCCAAACGAGCATGACATAGATGAGCACCAATTATTTAGTCCCCCGGACGACGTCAGTACGTACGTACAACAGCAGTAGCACTAGCTAGCTCTGTGGACTTGGCTAAACCTGCAAGAATTATAAGCCTCATCCATTTCTCTCAAGCAAGCGTGCTAATTAAAACGACTGCCCATGGTCCATGGACCGTACGTCCAGCGGCGGCGGCAGCCAGCGCGCGCGTGCGGTAGCGTTCCAAGTTCGTCCACCATGTAGCTGGGAGAGAGATCGATCGATATGGCTGGCCCGGCGGCTGCCGGCGTGGGCGTAAGTGACTACTCCATCGACGTGACGATGTGTATAGACATGGCGACAACTGCCGTGCGCGCGGCCGGCACATACGTACAAATGATAGACTGCCCCGGCCTTGGACGCGCGTGTGCTCGATGGACGATGGGCCGACCGGCCGGTATATCGTCTGTTTGGTTTGGGTGATCGTTTTGGTGGTTGACAAATCAAAGTGCCGACTGAGATATTCCGGTGCATTATTGTATCGTCTGTTTGGGTGATCGTTTTGGTGGTTGATAAGTCAAGGTGATTGATAAGTTAGTTAATAAGCCAAGCGAACAGGTGACGTCTCTTTCGGCTCCTACCGCGCACCGGAGATATGGCGCGTGCGCGCAAGAAGTCCCGCCCGCCCGCCCGGCGGTGTCCGCGATGGAGCCGCGCGCGGGGTCGTCTGATCGTCCGCGACGAGCTTTGGGTTGGCAAGACAATTAAGCTGACTTCCAGCGGATGGAAACGAATATATCGTCCATCCCGTCGACCGGCATGGTGAGATGGCAAAAATAAAAGGAGATAAGCAATATGATAAGGGAGCTGAGGTCGATCGTCGTCGCCCTCCGACGGCGACGTGGGAGCGATAGCACACCGTACCAGGTGACACAAGCAGCTAGCTAGCGACAGATTATTTGAGCGAGCTATATAGAGAGAGAGTGCGCGCGTCGTCGTCCGACGAGTTACATTATATTGCTAGCTGATCCATGTATGTATATCGCCAGTTGATTTATTTACTATTGTACTCCCTCCGTTTCAAATTATAAGACGTTTCAGGAATTTTGGAGAGTCAAAGCATCTCAAGTTTAACCAATAGTTATTGAGAAAACTATAAAGATTTATGATATTAAATAGACAAGTTATGAAAATATAATTGATAATAAATCTAATAATACTTAGTTGACATCATAAGTGTTATTATATTGACATATAACTTGGTCAAAATTAAGTTGGGACTGAGGGAGTATGTATGTAGAGTATATACACACACATAAACCACGCTGCACTGGCATCCAGATATATAGATCGATGCACGCTAGCTATAGCTAGCTCATCTCATGCATGCATGCCTTTTGCTTTTTTTGTTCCCTCTCTCTTACATCATCCGTCCATTAACAACGGAGCCGATCAAAGGGAATACATATATACTTTTCATTTTGTGCTTTTTCTCTTTGGAATGGTTGAAGGGCGAAGACCCAACAGTAGTAGACAATTCACACAAGCGCACACACGGATCGTCAGACCGCGCGAGTCGTCATCAATATGTAAACATGGTCATGACTCGGTGAAAAAAACTTGTTATTTTCCTCTCTTATATTAAAATCATTTTTTATAATGACTTTGTTCTTTCGATATTATTAGCCGTATGTACTTCAACTTATTTTTTCTCAAAAAACACTATTAAATTAGCTAAAAATCAATCGGTTTATAGTTCAAAAGTTACTTTCCATAAAAAATACTAGTAGTCTCTGCCAAATACTTTCAATAAAAAGTTACTTGGACCGGTGTGAATCACCAACACTAGTACTCGATCTCTGCCATATAGCCTTCAACATATCCTCCCATATATATCCTTTTCTTTCACAGGAAGGAAGAATATTCGTCTACTCCTATATATCAACCCCAATAAAATGCATGCGTCATGTCTTTTTTATTGCCTCCTTTTGACCATAATATCTGGGTGTAAATTCGAATCCTTCTCGTCTGTTGAAAGCAGAAGTTTTCGTTCGTCCATGCAACGTCACACCTGCAAACTAAAGAAGACGCTGTTGTCGAGTGGACCGGCATGTGTGAGAAGTTTTCGTTCGTCCATGCAAAGTCACACCTGCAAACTAAAGAAGTCGCTGTTGTCGAGTGGACCGGCATGTGTGAGATGCTTCCATTGCCATATATTTTCGCTGGATTAGAGAGCTATAATAATAAACGACTGCTTATTGGCTAACCCTAAACTTGTCCACTGTCCAGAACGCATGCACACACGCGCGCGAGAATCAAATTTTTTTTGCCGTTGCAGTTGCAGCCGGATCGGGGCGGGGACGAGGCGATGGCGTGGATCCCTGTTGGCGCGGACTCAGCGGCATCCGGAAAATGTGCTGCTCAATAATTTCTTCAGACAAGTTGGTACGAGTCTGGCAGATTCGGAATTGAATGTTGTTGAGAGGGTCGCCGGGATGACTCAGAACCCGGTCACGGTTTGGTCCTGCGTCCGCAGCACAAGCTGCTGCAACTGCATCCTCCGATCCGTCGGCTTCAGCAGTCCCTGTGTGTCCTTTACTTTCTACTATCTACTATTGATGATCAATTACAACTTTACAATGCGTACTCCGCGTGTATCCGAAAGGATGATGAGGTGCATGTCTGGGTAGATAGTCGTATCTAAATGCTTTTCTGCTCGTTCGGTGTTAGTCCGGAATCCACCCAAAAATCGTTCCAGATCGAGCTCATCAATGGTTATATTAATTGGCCAAGCAATTGGGCAGGGTATGGTTCCTAAGGACCGAACAGAAAAGAAAACGTGAACAATGAGACACATGGAAAAACGGGTACCCAAAACATGTGCAAGTATATTATTTTACTGCAGTGATTGGAATTACCCTTCGGTTGCCGAAAAAAACGTTTTCCAAAGAGAAGTAAAATTCACACGCAATAATCTTTCATGAAATGAGCTAGCTATAAAAAAACATGAATTATAGAAATTCTCATGGGATGCGCTAGATAAAAAAAAAACAAGTTCTGGAAATTTCATGAAATAAAAAAAAAGACAATCTGATTATCATTGATAATAATAAATAACCGATGGATTTTTTTTTTGAAAAATATACATCTTCCAATATGAAAAATAATCTAAAGGAACCCCTAAATTAACTATATATATGCATGCCATTTTGAAACATAATACTTCCTTCCATTCCAATTACAAGTAATTCCAAAAAAAATGGAGACTCAAATCATCTCAAGTTTGACCAAAATTTTATATAAAAATATAATTGGTAAAGAATCTAATGATAATTAGTTGACATCGATGTGATTATATTACCATATAAATTTGGCCAAACTTAAGATACTTTAATTTAGCTCTCCAAGATTCTTGAAATGACTTATTATTTGAGATGCAGGGAGTATAAAGTAATCCCCTAAGTTTGCATCCAAATATCCATCCAAACATTATAGTCATAATAACCCTTAAATCTACACTAAATTACCACTTCTATCATTGTCAAAAGTAAACTAAAATATACCTAGATCAAATCTATGTCTAAGTTACCAATAAATGCTACTATAAAATTGTTTGAATGGTCATAAATTATGCCTATATATGTTTTAAAATTACCAACAGTTCTATAACTATTAATATAATAAATAAATAAATAAAAGTAAACATATATATCATCAATTCATCATGCATATTAAGTATACAAAGTATTCATATGCATAAAAGATAAATATATATGTTTTATGTTTCAACTATCATGAAAAATGTTCCTTAAACATTTTTATAGTAATTTGTATAAGTTGGTACTTTAGATAAATATATTTCTTAAGTGAATGTTATGATATATTTATATTGACAGTATTAGATTGTAACCACACTATTTTTTTTAATAAAAGTGTCGCTATATATAGTTATTTGATAAGAAAACTCAATATCTCAAACAATGGTGGAGGTTAGGGTAGGCCAAAGTTCACTATGACCTCCAAGGCCTTTTAGATTCCTTAGTAGTAAGTGATTGTTATTATGCTTACTAATATCGTCTTAATGTTAGCACCATTGCCCCTGCTAGATCTCAATTCAGGATCTGTTAGAGATCTTGACTGACGTAGTACAAGTTTAAATGACTAGTTATATCGTCATAGTAATTAAGAGTGTGTTAATCAAATTTGAAAGGAGAGTTTTAAATGAAAGCTACAAATGCATAAGGGATTTGACTTAAATTTAAGATATAAAATTTGAAGCAACTAATAAGATCAGAATTTAAAAGTCCAAAATTGAGATTTCATGATGTTATGAGACATCTACTTCAAGATTATACTCCAGAACTTAAGCTAAGGTTCGAATTAAATGCACTAAGACACTGAGGATGCTATACAAAGGAAAAAACTGAACATATGTCGGAAAAAATATATAGCTAGATTAATATAAAAGGGCGATCATGTGCATGCTAAGGTTCAAACTTTACAATATTTGACCAATATTTTAGCCAATAGCTTAAAACTATTATAGTACAAACTTGATACACTAGATTTATAATCAAATATACAATCAAATAACCATAAGTTATGCATCAACAGTATAGTGTAAAATAAAATACTAGTCCAAGTATAACATAGGAGAATGTGCCATACTAAATTGCACCTTATAAATTAGACCATAGGGAAAATACCACAACCAGAAGACAATATATTTATGTGTATTTGTTAGATAATGTATAGAGAGTAATTTCTACAAATTTCTCTATCGGGTTATAATGTCAGGGCTAGACATCTAAATGTCGTCGTCATTGAAATTTTTTGTCGACGTCATTGATTTTTTCTATTGGACTCTGTACCGACAGGGAAATTGCCTTACCGACAGAAAAATTAAACCATCGACACAGAAATCTTATTTTTCTCTGTCGCTTTAGTTCTATCGGTATACCGACATAGAATTTTGTTTATGTCGGTATTTAGTGTTTCTCTATCGGTTTCGTCCCGATAGGGATCTTTCGGTTTCTAGTAGTGAAAGAGAGTGTGCAAATATAAGTAATTTTATTAGGTGTTGATATTAAACAAAAATTTCTACTACTGCTTATGGAGATTGTAACCTGTGCAAGAGCAAATTTGACGGACAGCAATAGGATGCATTATAGCTGCAATGTGAACCATAACTGTTGCGTAATTTTGCATCCTTTTATTTTCAATTCTATTAATTAATAAACAGAAAAAAATCAATATGCGGTGGAAAGTGATGAGAAAAAGAATGCTGGTTCTGTAATGGATAACATTCAATCATTCATGCACACATAAACCAGGACCTGTATGCATTAAGTATCAAGATCTCATCCAAAATCCAGTGTTAGTTAGGTTAATCAACGCTGTCAACTGCAGGCCGGCTGATTTGCCTTTGGCGCCAAGTTTGAAACTTCACTTTCCGATCCCTTCACTTAAATCATACTAACTACTAGCCCCGCTTTACTTAGAATCCAAGAATCTACACTCGTGGTAATTATTATCAGTTGAGATGCGGATCTGCAAAAGGGGGAAAGTAGAAGAAACATTAATTTTCAGATTTTTCCTTGATTTTTGTTGCTCGGTGTGTTCGGCCTGTTTACCACTACGCTGCCCCAGGTTGCTGATCATTACCAACTGTAAGTTAAGGCGCAAAGCTAGCAATCATTGGTGCTTAAATTACTCTGTAATCTCCTAAGATTTGAATCTCACGAGATATAAAAGTGGATCTTTTGAGAAATTTGGCGCAACGCAGCTTCTTTTATCCATCTCGTGACATTGTTTAGATAATATGCGACAGTGTATATTTGCACCAAATATTTCTATATATATAGTTTTGTTTTTGCAACGCGAGAATGAACTCCACAAGAATTTTGGTATTTGGACAAATCGGATTGCTGCATTTTATTCCTATTAGTCAATCATAACGCCGGAAACTAAATATCTCCTATATAACCCACTGTGTGACTTTGCGTTGTCATGCATCTCACTTCATCTCGGCTAATCACACGTACGTTGATGTGTACTAACATCACACGTAAAACTCGACAGATCAGGCTCTGATTTGTTGTTTTTGAATGACGGGGGCTTCATTGTTAACGTCCTTTCCTGATGACTATTACAATGTGGAGCCGGAAAAAAGATGTAGTGCGCGCTGGAAAAGTAGCGCTGAAGCAAAATCAGGAGCTGTAAAAGTGCTGGCAGAAAGGGATCGGAGTGCAATAAGATTCGATCTTCCGGTGCAAATTGGAAGTGAAACCCCACAGACTACGACTAGCTTGTTTTTGACAACAATGACCACGACTCCAAGTCGGCATGTTTCGGGTTAGGCAGCAGGTCGAGGAGGAGCTGAAAATAAATAACGGTTAATGATCGATGATGCTTGAAATTGTATCTCCTTTTAATTTTTTCTCCCACTAGAATCATGTTCTCTTGTGGAAATAGGCTCGGTGCGTTTGGCCTTAGAAAGGATACTATGCAAGTTGAGGGCCTGTTTAGAACGCAGGATTTTCACAGGAATTACGCAGGAATTTCATAGGAATCAGTTCATTTTCACAGGAAAAACACAGGAACGGGGAAAAATTCCCACGTTCCAAACAGGGTCTGAATATTGATAAAAATTATTTATATGCAATTTTTATCGTTGGCATTTGATTCCCCATGAACCACATACAAAAATTACATATTGACGAGCAAAGAACCATACCATGGATGATATGTTTGTAACAAATTAAAAAAAAATGTTCATTCACATAAGACCGACTAACCTAATCGATCTGTTCACATTAGCCTAACCAAATATATATGTTCTAGAAGAATATCACTTTGTTGATATTATGCACATGATCTCTTGATATTTTTAATATAAGCCAGCAGCTGGTTCTAGAGTACAAGGCTAGGCCCACTTATAAAATTTAAAACAAAATGGCATGTACATGATAAGAATATCATATAATAATTTTAAAAACGTGAGATTATTCTACATGCCACTGGACAAAACCAAAAAATCTTACTCTTTCCATTCCAAATTACTTCCTCAATTCTAAATTATAAGACATTCCAAAAAAAATTTAGAGAGTTAAAATATCTCAAGTTTAATTAAAATTATATAGAAAATTATAAAGATCTATGACATCAAATAGGTATACTATGAAAATATAATTGATAAAAAATTTAATACATCATCATAAATGTTATTATATTATCATATAAATTTGGTCAACATTGAGATACTTTAACTCTTCAAAATTCTTTGAATGCCTTATAATTTGGTATGAAGGGGGTATAAGATAATATGATCTACCTCTTCTAGATACGTAGCTTTTATTACATGCCAAGATATAACTTGTATCTAAGCGTATAGCCAAATAATATAGCTAGAATTCTAGAAAATCCATAACTTATATTATACTTCATCCATAATAGATTTCTGGAATTGTTCTAAGTAAAAAAATTTAAACTTTGACCAAATTTTTAGAGAAAAGTATTACAATTTATGGTATTAAACTAGTATCATTATGTTTATTATAGAATATAGTTTCTCATGATGCTTATTTTAAGTTATAAATGTTGTTACATTTTTTAATAAAATTAGTTAAAGTTAAAAAAATTTGACTGGCACGGATTTTAGGAATTGATTCTTTCAAAGACAAAGAGAGTGTATCATATAAAAGGTACGAGATTAGTTAGTTTTTTTACTAGAGCTTTACGACACATTTTCACTGTGTACAACGTATTGACTAAAAGCAAAACAATTTTGTGATACAACACGGAGTGGTTGTGATTCTTCATGTGTTAGTGAGTTGTTCAAATATGAAACTACTGATTTGTGAGAAATTTGCACCAGTTCAAATATGCACCAGTTCCGTGGCGAGAAATTTGTGAGCGGATCGAGTCCAACGGTTACCATTCACCCTTGATAAGCTAAATAATCTTACAACACATAGCCAGCAACCGTACGCCACGTCTTCAGCAGTATGCACCCCGGAACCAACACACACACAAAAAAGACAAACTTCTACAAATCTGAAACTACTGATTTTGTCCTACCTCCACCGTCCTTGCCTCATAATCCAGACCTCCTTAATTACTATATATTGACATATGGTTCGAAGTGCGTCCTTTTTATTGCAAAAGGAGTACAAGTTTTTTCCAAAAGAATTTTGTTAACACACCAAAAAATAGTATGAACATTTATACCTCCTTACAAGAAATTTTTATTGTTTGACACAATGACACATGTAAAGTAAAAAAACTCAACCCCTATAGGATAAGATGTCCCTTAAGACAGTGATGAAAAGGTAGAAGATTCTTTTCCTCAGGGTCAAGAAAAGGTCATAAACCCCGGCTAATCAAGATGAGCTTTGCTGCGGTACACCCAAATAACTGTGAGTCATTCATTTATTTTGATCAGACAGTTGTAGTCATGTATTACCTCTGAGAAGGTAATAGGTGAAATATATATTTTTTTATTTTTTTTTTGTAAAGTAGGATAAATTAGGAAAGTTTTAGATATAAGATTTTTTTTCTATATTTGATTGATATAGGTGTGATCTGATAGATATGATAAATCTTTTTTACTTTACAAATTGAACTTAATATATTTTAAACTGGTTCACAAGTACTCACGTTGATATATTTTGAATTGATTCACAAGTACTCATGTTGATATATTTTTTACTTTATTTACAACCTATTTTGAATTGATTCACAAGTACTCATGTTGATATATTTTTTACTTTATTTACAACCGTGAGTACTTGATATTAGGAAAGTAAGTACATTTGAACGTGTATGTGTGTAAGGTGACATGTACTTGATTTCTATCTGACGTGACATAACATGTTCATTATATAACTTGTTTAATGTTATTTAATGAATTTTATTAGTTAGCGACATGTTTCTCACTTGACTTGTGTGTACAATCGTTCATAAGTATCTGAAATAATTTTGATGTGCAAATTTAAAATATGACTATAAAAGATCTAGAAATATATTCAGGAACCGTGAAAAAAGAAAGGGCCAAGGCACCCACATATACGGCTGATTCCATAATTTGGGATTTGACAATTTGTTTCCTTTTCTAGATTAATTATTTAATTGACTAAATAATGTTTAAATATTAATTTTTTAAAAAAAATCAAAGGTTTAGATTTATTTGAGATATTACCTCCTAAGAAGTAAAGTATATACCATAGCATTGCTCAATGAAGATATGTCACTAACGGCTAAATATACCTAGAGGCGTGTATCACGCTACAGTCATTAATGGACCACATATTTAGTTGAAAATAACACAAGGAATAACCCTTTTTTGGGGTTAGATCAAGAGGGAGTTGAATGATCGATTTGTAGGCTGCGCTTCCCGCATCCCTACAGTTGCACTACATACATGCTCTCCACACATGAAGAACACTAGTATTACCTAAATTTGTGTCATATTTTTTTATATTACACCGATTGTTGTATTGTAAAATTGTGTGCAGATTAATAGGTTTAGTTATTTTTTGAAAATATACTGTAAATGTATAAGAACGGACGCGTGGAATAAAAAAAGTTCAGCACAGGTCTTGATTTTCTCTCTATTTTTTAGGCACCAATCATGATTTTGTCTTGGAAAACATTAATAAAACCTTTAATTTGCAGTCACATGATTTACGAGCACCCTAGATATGGTTAGCCACTCAAGTCTCAACTGAAAACTGTATCACTCGATCGTGTTTAATTTGCTCGGTTTCTATCTATCTATCTATATATATATATATTATATATATAATATATCGGTTTCTATATTTATATTTATATTTATAATCTATATCATATCTCTGTTCCACATATCTTATAATCCTAAATTTCTAAGGCTACTGCTTTGGCCGTTCCGGTCTTAACTGAAAACTTTATCTCTCGATCGCTATATTTATATTTATATTTATATCTATCAACATATAGAATATATATGTATATCTATTTTTCACATATCTTATAATCCTATATCTCTGAGCCCACAATCCACTCTGAGGCTGAGCCGTCACTTTCTCAGCGTCTCTAGGTTGGTGTTTCTTGTAACAGAAATCTAATTAATCTGTAGCAGACCACAGTCAGACACGGTAACACCCTCCCACCGGCCACCTGAGCTTCAACCAATCGCAGCCCCGCAACAAAAAATGCTCCAACAAAAAAAAAATGATATATATCCCTTCTTCTTTGTATTGTATGCTATGCAAACTCACTAGCTATGCAAACTATGCAAACTCTAATCAAGCGCACACGATTCTAATCCGATGGTTTCAGATGGTGGTGGGACAATTTTTCACTTAAACCCTCCCACCAAAAACTTCCTAATCACTTAAACCCCGTCTTCCTCGCTCCGTTACGTCGATCTGATCCCGCGACTCGTCCCCTCGGCGCCGCCCCACCGCGTGACCGCCGCCTTGGCGAATCTTGGGCGGTCTCCTCCGGCCGGATCCTCCTCCTACCGCCGGTCCGCCGTGTCTCCTACTGTGCATGCTCGATCCTCGACTCCAAGGAGAGAGAAGTGACCCCGTTCACCTCCGCAGAGAAGGTGAGCGACCACTTGGAGGCGCAGCGGAAGAGGAACCGGGCCTGAGCGAGAATCGCGTCCGTCTTGTGGGCACAGACGGCGCTGAGCGAGGGCGAGAGGTGCACGGCGCGGTCTAGAGCGCGGCGACGTAGTCGAAGCAGGGGAGGGTGGGAGGGATAGCTGGGAGGCGACGCGGGAGACCAGGTCGGCACACTTGGCCATGCGGAGCGCCTCCTCGGCGCGGGCCGGCGACAGGCCGAGGGCCGAGGCGAGTGGCGATGGAGGTGATGCCCGCCGCGGAGGCGAAGGCTACCAGAGCTTGATCATGCGTGGCTATCAGAATTCGAAAACAAATAGACGACAGACAAATGCCTCAAAATTATATCATAAGGATGGAACAAAACATACAACTTGATTTTGGCATACTTTTACCAAGCAGGCTATTATTCTGGGGATCCAAACATTTTGATTATGCCTGCAGCTGCTAGTATATTCTTGCAAAAAAAAATCCTCCTGGCTGAAATGTATGGAGCTGTAGCTAGCTGAGGTGCTAAGTTCACCTAACACTCAATTATGGAGTTTTTGATTGGAATGATAACCTCTCTAAGATCTGCATCTAAGCTTCCAGTCTCTGCAGGACTGATTTCAGTACCCTGAGACAAAGCAGGACTGCAGGTCTCTGCATGTAAGCTGCCGGTCTCTGGAGTCTGGAGATACCGGTTATACGTACCCTGAGACGAAGCTGGACTGCAGGCGAAAGTTCAGTTGATTAAGGCCGAAAGCTGTTAAAGTCCGAGGATCCGGCCGGAGGAGACCGAACCAGAATCGCCGAGGGGATGGGGCTCACGTCACGCGCGATGGGGCGGCGCCGACGGTGACTCCACGAGTCGACGTAACGGAGATCGACGTAACAGAGTGGGGAAGGAGGGGTTTAAGTGATTAGGAAGTTTTTGGTGGGAGGGTTTAAGTGAAAAATTGTCCCACCTCCATCTGAAACCATCGGATTATAATTATGTGCATTTGATAGAGTTTGCATAGTTTACATAGTTAGTAGGTTTGCATAGCATACACTCCTTATTATTATAGTACCATACCATTATATATTATAGTATTACATGTGAGTGAGCCTGGGGTTCTAGGCCGGGGGAACCCCTGACCCTGAGCCTGAGGTTCTCCCTCTTCTTCTATTTAACCCCCTCTCGTCTCCCCCTCCATTCCAGACTAAAAACTTCTAACTCTGCCCAGCGCCTGAGCCTGAGCCTGCCTCCACTCTTGGCCGGCCCCCCGGCACCACACTAGCCTACTAGTGTGTAGTGCAGCAGCAGCAGCAGTCTTGCTTGGTTGCTCGCTCCTACCTGTCCTGCACTGCACAGGAGCAGAGCCTAGCTAGGACCGTCGTCGGTGAAAGGGGAGCTAGCGGCCATGAAGTACGTGCTGGTGACCGGAGGGGTGGTGAGCGGCCTCGGCAAGGGCGTGACGGCAAGCAGCATCGGCGTCGTGCTCAAGGCCTGCGGCCTCCGCGTTACCACCATCAAGATCGGTAGCCATTCCTTTCCTTTCCTTCCTGGCTGGCTTCATCCCCGCCGCTCGATTTCTTTTTTCTTTTGGTTTTGGCGGGGTGGCTTGGGCGTTTCCGCGCGAAATGAGCAAAAACTGCTTCCTCCGGCGGAGAATCCGGAAAGGGGGCGGATTTTTCGGTGGAAAGCCTGGGGATTTTAAACCGGCTCTGCGTGATCTCCTTGTGCCGTTTGCTGGCTGGCTTAGCCTCGGTGGTCCGAGAGCCCAGAGCCCAGGCCCGAACGCTCCTTTTTTGTCGTTTCGGGCTTTTGGGCTGTGCAGCCAAGTGCTGTTTGGGGGCAAAGGAAGCAAGCATTTTCCGGATACCGCGGAGCTGTCTGGGCGGGGCGTGCGATGGCCGCGTGGCAAACCCCGGCCCTCGTCTGAATGCGCATGGTTGTTTTTGTTTGTTCGTGGCCGTCTTAATTAAAAACCGAAATGAAATGCGCTCTCAAATTTGGTTCGACTGTCAGACGACCGGTTTCCTGCTGCAATGGCTGTGAAGCTTTTATTTAGACTCTTGTTATTCCTCACTCAAAACGGCATGCATGTTTGCTTCCTGTTGCTGCCTTGAAATTCGCTGAACCAAATATACTGTCAAATGAGAGATTCAGATTCCTACTGTCAAGTTTGTTGGAAGCTTTTGCTCTTTTTATTTTTTATTTTTTTTAGAGTGCTGAAAGCTTCTGCCCATTGTTGTTGTTTTAGCTAGCCTTGTAGGTCCGTTACTTCTGTGCATATATGCTAGTACTCCATCAAATCCCAAATTGTAAGTAATTCCAAGAATCTTGGAGAGTCAAAGTTTCTCAAGTTTGACCAAACTTATATAACAATATAATAATATTTATGATGTCAAATAAGTATCATTAAATTCGTTATCAATTATATTTTTATAGTATATCTATTTGATGTTATAAATCTTTATAATTTTGTCTATAATTCTTGGTCAAACTTGAGATGTTTTGACTCTCTAAGATTCTTGGAATGACTTACAATTTGGGATGGAGGGAGTACTATATATGCCAATAAGCTTCAGCGAGCAGTGAGCTGCAATCATCTGGTTCTGTACCTTGGATCGTGCACTTCGTGAGTCATAACACCATGTTTTCGGTGATTAAGAGTTTTTTTTTCCCTCTTTTGGATGCTTTTGTCTACTCTTTTAGTAAATCAAGTGTTTAGCAGCATTCGTTTTGGATGTTGAGTACTCGTTGTATTAACGGAATCTCAACTTGGTGTCACGATCTCAGTTCATTAAAGAATTTAGTTGTAAGGTTTCTGTCTATACCGAAATTTGGTGAAGGGTTTAAGAAACCGTTTAGTTTTGTTAGTTAAGGTTACCTGCTGTCCATAATTTCTTATGGCTGTTCATTTGTGAATACCCTCTGCAGATCCATACCTCAACACTGATGCTGGAACCATGTCTCCATTCGAGCATGGGGAGGTGTTTGTTTTGGATGATGGTGGAGAGGTAACTAACTACAACCTGGTCCTGCATATCCTTCTGTGTCCCTCTCTTAGCAGAAAAAAAAACACTGTATCGGTGGTAGCATCATGGATGACCTCTCCGCCGACATAGTCTTTAGTAGCTCTCCTATAATGGGTACTATGTGGATATATCTGTTCTGGCTAATAGGTCCTTGTTTCTTTTATTTTTCTTGAAGGTGGACTTGGACCTTGGAAATTATGAACGTTTTTTGGATATCAAATTGACCCGTGACAACAATATAACCACAGGAAAGATCTATCAGGTAATTGGACGGATGAGCCCTAATCCATGTGTAATTAGAAACTGCTGTGGAGTATTTTTAGACTAAACTGCTGTGGAGTATGGCGCTATCAAGTCAAAAGTTTGCTTTTATACGTCCCTATATTTTTTTCTTAAAAAGGGAGAAAGTTGTTCTTCCCTTCTTTTTTTTTTTTACTTTGAATTAACAAACCTGCGGCATTCAGTGGCTATCTGCAAGTCATTGGAGCGTTTGATTGACTGCATGCACATGGAACCCACAAATCTTTATTGAGTCACTTTACGTTTCATCGTAAGATCCACCGCAGTACAATTATGCATGTGCAGAATCATCCGGTCCTCTAGCCTGCCACCGTTGTCGGAAGCAGCTGAAAAAGATTCAGCCTGCCACATGGTGGATTAATTGAGGAGTTGATGCCCTGTTGGCTGTTTCTGACAGTTGGTGGATAAATAATCTTTCTTCTATTGACCACCTGAATTTTGTATTGGGATGCAAAAGTAAACTAGGTCTGAAACTACAGTTGAAACAAACACTCCATTGGAGCTAACCATTATGCTAAAATATTGTGCCTATTTACTACATTATCATGTGATCTCCTGTCGCTTGTGCAAACTCCAACTCTTCTCGGACTTGACACCACTGTGCCTGCTGGTTTCGTCATCTGTAATTTAACATCAGTTTTCTTTGTAATGCTCGAATCAGGCTGTCATTAACAAAGAAAGGAGAGGTGACTACCTAGGAAAAACCGTCCAGGTGGGTGATCAGTATGTAGTGGAGTTTTCATGTGATGAAAACATCATTATTGACAGACGTGGCTAACCTGTACTCATTTCCACTATCAGGTCGTGCCACATATTACAGATGAAATACAAGATTGGATAGAACGTGTTGCAATGATTCCAGTCGACGGCAAGGAAGGACCTCCTGATGTTTGTGTCATTGAACTTGGGGGCACTATAGGTGAAGATAATAATTCTATTATTGCATAAATAAAAACATTACATTGTTCAAATACCTAGATTAGTTTATTTTTGCTTAATTGTTCCCATAGTTGTGTAAGTATGCCGGTGCAGGGGACAAAATCTTTTTGCCGCATAACAACAGTGGCATTCTTGATGCAGGGGATATTGAGTCCATGCCTTTCATTGAAGCATTAGGTCAATTTTCATACCGTGTTGGTAAGAAAACTACAGTTCTTTTCTGAGCACGAAACATTACCTTTTGGCCTGGTCCTTTACCCCTTCCTGCTCTGTGCTGTAGGACCTGGAAACTTCTGTCTCGTTCATGTCAGTCTTGTTCCGGTTCTAAATGTAGTCGGTGAACAGGTAAATTTATTAGTAGTTTACTATAGTTACAACTTAGCTTGAAGAAAACTATACTTTGCGTCACTAACACCCAAAACCTTTTAAAATAGAAAAACTCGGTTAATTACTTTCATGTAAATGTGTAATTGACAGCGTGTTACATTTGTGTAGAAAACTAAGCCTACACAGCATAGTGTTCGAGGGCTTAGAGGACTTGGGCTGGCACCGGATGTTTTAGCATGTCGCAGTACTGAGGTACACTATACAGTCACCTTTCTCCAGTTTCCAGTCCTTCAAAGCCTCTATTTTACTGTTTGTCAGTGCTAACTGAATCACTAATGATTATTTCTGTGTTTTCGGCAGCCATTGGAGGAACATGTGAAGGTCAAGCTTTCACAATTTTGTCATGTTCCGGTAATGATAATGCTTCCCAGTACAAGGCTGCTTTTGAATTTTTACCCTTGCTTTTGCCCTGACAATACAACTTATGTTGCAGATCTCAAATATAGTGAACCTCCATGACGTGACAAACATTTGGCACATCCCCTTATTGCTAAGGGTAGGGTATTTCTTTTCCTGTTTACCAGAAATTCGAAATTCGCATCTTATTTAACCATCCACAATGGAACTTTTTTATAGGACCAGAAGGCCCATGAAGCTATTCTGAAAGTTTTAGAGCTTCAGTAGTATGTACTTTTGCATGATCACATCAATTGTCCATATAGTAGTTTGAACATTGAAGGAGCACTGCTCATGTGCTCAATTTTTTTTACTGCTATGTATGCAGTGATGGAAAAGTACCCCGAGAACCTGAGTTAGGGCAGTGGACCAAAAGAGCCACCAAGTTTGACAAACTGAAGACTCCGGTGAGTTTGAATCATCATTCTTCCTATTGTTTCCAGGAGGAAGGGGGTACAATATTGTCCCTTACGTTTTTTAGCAAACAGTTGGTTAAAGTGAGCACTATTGCATTAACTTTTCAGGTCAAGATTGCCATGGTTGGAAAATACACTGGCCTGTCAGATTCCTACCTATCTCTCATAAAGGTGACATTATTACTATTTGAATCTAAAAATGAAAACTTGGCCAACTAAGGAGGAACTAGGTGGTAATATAAATAAGAAATAGGGGGATAAATTTGAGCTGAAAACGAACATGGGTGTTGGGGGTGTACATCCATACCTCCCACCAACCCAATGTTTGATTATGAAAATCGGTGAAAAAACATACTAGAACAAAATGAATTGCATGCTTTTTTCAGCTCCTCAACCATGACTCTACCCTATCTTATTGAAAATAAAGGCCAGAGCAGCGTTGAGATGGCACTGCATTATAAATGTGCCATAAACATGTGCAAATGAGAATTGAGAAGAGGCTGAGACCTGCTTGAAGAGTTTCAATTTTCTTACATAATGCTGTTTTCTGTTTGAAACTTGTTTAAATTGTGGTTATGCTCTTAATTCAATGGATTAATTGCTGGGAATACTCTTTCTTGCTAGCAGAACAAACAACAAAGTTGCACCCCCTGAAAATCTTACTCCTGCCACTAATTTGTCGAAATTAACCTTATTACAGGCTCTTTTGCATGCATCAGTTGCTATGGAAAGAAAACTTGTAGTCGAGTGGGTTCCTTCCTGCGATCTGGAAGATTCTTCCGCTAAAGAGGTCAGTTTTATCATGGGCACTGAATCAGTTCAATTCCTCGGTGGAGCTTTTGTTGATGCTTTCGAGATGTGCTGTTTTGTGTAGACCCCTGAAGCCCATAAAAAAGCGTGGAAATTGCTGAAGGTAAGTGCCTACATCCAATGGGGCATGATGCAATTCTTGAAAGTTCTGTACTTCAGTACAGCCGTCTCACGGTATTCCACCTCAGGGTGCAGATGGTGTACTCGTTCCTGGAGGATTTGGAGATAGGGGAGTCCAGGGCAAAATTCTTGCCGCAAAATATGCACGGGAGAACAATGTTCCTTATCTTGGCATTTGCTTGGGAATGCAAATTGCAGTGATTGAGTTTGCCCGTTCAGTGATGAAACTACGAGGTGCCAATAGCATGGAATTCGATCCAGCTACAACATCACCCTGTGTCATCTTCATGCCAGAGGTAGGTTATGTTCACTGTCATGCTTACTTGGTGTTATTATCCTTCATTAATCATCCATTTTGAACTGTAAACTTCTGACAACACTTCCACAGGGCTCAAAAACCCAAATGGGAGCGACAATGAGGCTTGGATCGAGGACAACCTATTTCCATGTCAGTGGTTGCAAATCTGCAAAGCTGTAAGAAAACACTAATCCTCATATTCTTCAGTCTGATGCATGATATCCACATACTTCTCTTAGTCTAATGCATGATTGTACATTTTTTTTTTGAGCAATGATTGTACACTTGATGTGGTGAAATATAACTGTCGTAAATATATCTCAGGTATGGCAATGCCAGCTCTATAGATGAAAGACATCGCCACAGATATGAGGTACCCTGATTGAATTGTCTATTAGCCATATTTAATAATGTATGTCACTGTTAATATTTTTGCATAGTGACGATTTGTTTTTTGTTTTTTCTTCCAGGTGAACCCTGATATGGTCCCAGACTTTGAGAGGTCCGGGCTTCAATTCGTCGGTAAAGATGAAAGTGGAAGACGCATGGGGGTATGCTTGGAAAAATTGTTGGATGCTGTAGACTTAGGTGCACTTTCTAGGAACTTAATAAGAAACGTTCTCAATCACTTAGTGTTGCTCTGTTGGATGCAGATCATTGAGCTTCCCTCTCACAAGTTCTTCATAGGTGCACAATTCCATCCTGAATTCAAGTCGAGACCAGGAAAGCCATCTCCGCTTTTCTTAGGTAACACGACCCTACTTTTAAAAAATACCATGAGTTTTTTTTTGATATCCACTCTGCTAATAAGACTGCTACTGCATTTTGAGCATGCCTAAGTGCCTCATCTGAATCAACAATTCATCTCTCCTGACAGGGCTGATAGCCGCGGCATCTGGACAGCTAGAACCTTTGCTTCAACGCAGCAATCCGACAACAAAATCATGTCCTGTCAGTAAAGTCCCAAAACTGAAATTATACCCAACTGGACCTGTGAATTCATTGAACAGCTTGGTAAATGGGTACTACCCAAATGGCACTGGCATTCACACCTAGAAGCATAGTGCTTAGCGCTGGCTTGATTGATATTTGATTTGCTCCTATGGTTTTGCTTGTACCCCCTTTTCATGTTTCTTTTTCAGTTTGTATGTCTCTGATCAATTGAGAAGGCTAAGATTCAGCAAGCCCCAGCTCCAGCGACACATGGTTCCGACATTTTAACGAGGAACGTCCTCCAGTCCGTTGAAGCAAACTAGCTATAGGGTGGTGAGGTCTAGTGTGATGTTGCTTTTTTTTTTGTTTTGAGGTCTGGAACTAAGGCGGGAAGTGTTTTGGTAGCGTTAGTAGAGCCTGGAATCTCAACTATTTGTACATTATGGAAGAAGCTATCTAAGGACTGAATACACAAATGCTTTATCCATGATTGCCTTATTGCCACAATATTAACAACCACACTCAGATGAAGAGTATGAGTGTATAATTAAATTAATGTTAGTGCCTGTGTTGCCCTAATGCATGGTGTACCTGTTCAAGTATCCAGTGTTAACTCGTATTATCATTTTTTTTCTTGGCACTGAAATTTTGGAGCTCAAGGCTATGGGTGACATATCATAATTCGATGCTTTTGATGCTTTGCTTTTTCTAGTTTTGAAGACACAACAGTAATTTATTTATCTAAATGCGTACTGCACATTAAGGAATATATTGTAGATGTAATTTAGAAGAACGAAGGTGTTTTTTTCTGGAGTGGAATAATGAGTTGTAAATGTATATGGGGACGAATTTTTGCGTCAACTGTCGGCTTGGCAGACTTTTGTATGGTTCAACGATCTGATGAGGCCATGTCTCGATCTCAGTGAGGCAGTGTCATCATTGCCTACACAGCAAAAGAATCGATAGATTTTCCTACTGATATTGCATTTGGTGCAATCGGACAAAATTAAAAAATAAAATACTCTCTCTGTCACCAAATAAATCAATTCCTAGAATTCATGTCAACCAAACTTTTTAAACGTTAACTAACTTTATAGAAATAAACAACATCTATAACATAAAATGAGAACTATGTAAAAAATATTTTATAATAAATCTAATGATATTAATTTGATATCATAAACTTTAATGTTTTTTCTAGAAATTCGGTTAAAGTTTAAAAAAATTGACTAAAGACAACTCTAGAAATCTATTTATTCAGGGATAAATGAAGTATGTCCATGCATAGTACTGTACCTACTTAGGAATCACATTGCACTTTTTTTAAAAAAAAAAAGGAAATGGATCTTCTCTCTTTGTTCAAGACAAAATTCCCATGGGTAATTTGTTATACAACGTCATGTAGCACTGTGGAATAAAAAATACTTGAGAAAGTAATAACTGATAAAACAGTCCACACAAAGCGGCATACTTTCAGAATTCTGTGTTGCAGTCTTGGGGTAAACCAAGCTACGTAGCTTAATGTAGTCTCCAAAATCGCTTCACCATCCAGAAAATACACCTATCCATTGTGATAGAGTTAGCTGCTAGAAAAGCACTCTGAACATAGAAGCGCAATATTAAACGTAAAAAGATAGCCGGAGATCAGAATGTTAGAACATAGAAAGCAGATGACTGAACCAACACTCAGAAATCATATCAAAGAAAGACAGAAATCCAGAACTACTAGTTAGCATAATCCAATAGAAACAAGCCTACGCCCAAAAACAGAAAGGAAGAAGAATATTGAACATAAAAATTCTACTATCATATGTTATATATCTGTCCTTAAAATTACTTGCCAAATTGGAAAGTTTCTTTTGCTCTAAAGATTGACACCAAATTCTTATATTGCTATCCTCTTATAACCAAAGGCATGTAAAAATGTCACAATTCGGTCATAGGAACTGAAGAATCCTTCACTACTTCGGTAAAGTAAACACTCACCGGTAGGCAATTGATTACAGCCAATGCCGCAGATGCATGAAGCAAGCTATTTAAACCATTTTCCAAGATATATGGGATGTCTGCAATGAAAAGTAGAAGTGCCCATCGAGGTCGGTAGTGGGATAACCTAACAGAACGTGCTGACGATGACAGATCACCCACATAAACAAAAGATCCTTCACAAGGACTCTGTCCAGGGTTACTATTTGCGGTATGCGATGATATCAAATTTCCTGCCTTTTGTAAACATCCCAAAGAGTATGGCCTGGCATAAGAGACCTCAATCCATGAAATGCCTGGGGTGAGAACAGGTACCAAGCAGTGCTCATCCTATCACCATTGATCAAATTAGGCACATATTAAGCATAATATATAGATCATACAAAAAGTTTACTTCTATTGAAAGAAGGAAGGACTTCCTAAGGATTGTTCCTAAAAACTCTTAATTCATCATTCAAATGTGGTACCAATCAATCAAATGGGTCTCTTACCTCAAAACATGCACAACTACTTTCATCACCTTCAGTCCTATGCCATCCATTTCCACATCTTCTAAGCTTTACTACATCTTTTGCAATCAAACAATATTTTCCCTCAACTTCCTTCTGGTCACTACCTATGCTAGTCTTCTCGGTCAAAATGGTTGAGCCGTTACAGATAACATTTTCGAAGGCTATCAGTTCATCTGGGCAAGACAGCTTGTCTCTTATCTGCCAGAGATTTTTGCTTGCATCTATCCATGAATCGGGCACACAATAACCCTTAGCAGAACTAGTGACAACATATCTATGAGAGCCTTCAATGAACTCAGGATCACTAGATTTTGCTGTAGAACCTTGGTTCAGAATCTTGATCCATTCATCAGTTCTTGTTATTTTCAGACCATCCACAGAAAGGATAACATCATGAGAAGACAAGTATTCAGACATAGGAGATATTTCAGGGATCTCCATGACCTGTTCTGACAGACTTTTATATTGTAAAGATTGCCAAGATTAAAATAATGTAAACACATAGAATTCGACTTACCATGAGGCCATCACCACTCACATAGAGAGGATATAACATCACCGGAAGTAATAATGTTATCATCACACATGCTGTACAGAGCTATTGAACATGAAATCATGAGTCATAACAAAAAAAAACTTTTATAAAATATCACCATTATTGAGTAACAAGAACTACGTCTAAGACTGCAGGGACTACATTAGAACTATATTTGCACTTCTCTAACCAGGGTTTAACAGCATTTTCTAAACCAGAAATTGTTTCTATTTAGTTGTTATATACCTTGAGCCCTGATTTAGGATAAAGGCCTACAGTCAATAAATGAATAAAAAACAAGAAGGCAAAACCATGTCCTATATATTGACTTCAAATGTACATGTAGGCTTGATGCACACTGGTGTATGCCCTCAATTGTATGTGTAGGCAAGATGCTCAATGGTGTACCCCCTCAATACCAACTATAACTCTTTTTACAGTGAACTTGTAGGGAAAAAATTATAATTTAACATTAAGCAAAGACAAGGACATGCTTGTTTGGTTTAGGAGGTTAGTTTCCATTTTCTGAATATATCTCTGCTCACATTGTTTAAAATGAATATTCAGTGAGACCAATTGCATCTTATGCCAAACTGCATAAAGCATATTGTTCTTATTTCTTGTTTGTTGCCTTTATATTGCAAGTAAACAGATAATTATCCGTTTTTCTTTTGATTTAAGCACTGTACTTCTGTATGAGGTAGCAAGAAGTACCAAAATATTGAAAGTAGCTGACAATGGATTACGAAAATAAAAAGAGGACATAACCAATAAAATAGACTTACTCCTATCTTTTGGAAATAATCAATGCACGAATGGCTTACCATAACATTATGCCAAATTCCTGCACAGTAAATCCGGAGCATAGAAAAGAGAGGCAGATTTTGTAGTAGGTCATAGTTCAGAGCAACAAATGCGCCAGGAAAAAGTACAGCGACAAATATGGCAACATACTCAATCTGTAGTCCCTCACTGTTGCAAATGCAGCAAATAATGTGTCAGAACAAGACACAAACATAATTCATGAGCAAGCTGTTAGACAGATAGTTGGTTTAGGCCATCAGCCTTAGTCTTGTACATGTGCTGTCCATAGGCCCATGCCACATATATAGATCGATTTTGTGTTAGGCAAGGTCGCAGGGATCTTTGTGATTGATGCTATTTCTATAAACTAAAACCCTAGAACAGCATTGCATATATAATCCAGTAATCTATTCCCTCTTAATCAATCCACTATTTGCCGCCTATTATCCTCGCTTACAGATGTTTTGAGTATCAAGTGGAAACAAAAGCACACAATATCTAAGAGAAGAAAAAAAAAGACATGAGAAGGTAAGACATAAAGACCTTGCAGCTGCAATGGCATGTCCAAATTCATGAAAACCAATAGACAGGATTGTTGACATTATGATGATTGTGGTGTCCACAACAGATATGCTGAGACCTGAAGTCTGCAATAAGCAGAAATGCATGGTGGGTTGTTGATGTGAGAAGCTGAAAAAAGAAGTGTCAAATTCTACTCACCAGTAGGTTCTGTAACCAGGCACTAAGGGATCCACTCCTGAAATAACACACACCAATTGACTCCCACAATAGCATCTACAAAATTGAAAAGATCACACTACATAAGATTTGTATACCTATGGGAAAAGTATAACCAAACCATAGGATTGTCCACATTACAACGAAAGATATCGGACCTGCTAAACCCACCACACATTTATAAGGAATCAATGGAAATTGATAAGAGCAAGAACCCAAGAAACACAGAAATTGAAGATACATAAGTACAAGTTAATATTGTTCAATGCAGTTACTGATAATGATATCAATTGGTGGACTCAATTATTTTTCTTTAAAAAAAACTTAATATTATCACAATGCCTAGTAGAGTCCTAATCAATTATGTGATGAAGACACAAGACAAGCCAAAAAGGTTAAAAATAACTCCTTTGAAAATACTGAACCACCAAAAGGAAATCCCCATGCTTCAGACCATAAGCACTTATATTATCAGAAGTGCTGTTGTCAATTTTATACACTATAATAAAATTAACTATTTAATACTGGCCACCATTAATTTAAGATTTTAGGAACAGCATGGAAAATCTCAACACCATCTCCTGTCTGAAGCAGCAATCCATCCATTCAACTTATGTAGACTTATATTATATACAAATTGTAAATTGTCACATAATCATGTTCTTTTGTGATTGTAAAGGCACTACCAGACGGGTGGTTCTAATTGTTTGACCAGCAACAATAGGTGACATCATGGGATCCATGATGCAAATGAACATTTTTCAACTTTAGTAATATAACATAGAGAATACTGGAATAATTATTGGACATAAACTTACCAAGGATATAGTGACTAAAGCAATGAGAGAGAGATAGACACCTACAGAAAACCATGCTCTCATATATCTGTGGAAAAAAAGGAACGAAAGTCGGTATAACTTCAAAAGTAATGAATGTTTTTGGTCAACATTCTGAATGCGCCAAAGAAACTGCATTTCTCCCTTAAGTATTGACACTATTGTTTGAGAAGTAACTGAAAACAATGAAAATTTGGGTACAAACATGTGTACAGTGCATCTAGAAATATCCATGGGTGTAGTTAAGGAAAAACCTGAAAGGAGATCATAAAAGTTCTGCAGTATTCATCAGTGAAAGGAATGCAGACCAAGAATCTGATCTAACAAAATTACAAGATGTTTAATATGGTGCCACCACTATTTATCAATAAATATAATACAAACAGAGCTATGTGGTTAATGTTCCAGAGAAGAAAACAAAATGAGGAGCCCAGATGACAGTTTTTTTTTTCCCCTAATTTCCTGGTTAGTTGGTTACACATATAAGTCTAGCGTTAAATTGGCTATAGAACTGTATTTAGAATGCCAGATCTGGCCGAATAACATGCTGTTCAGTCTTCCCTATGGACAGCATTGCTTCAGAAGCAACTTAAATAATAAAAACTAATAAATTGAGAATACAAATGTGGACATTTTGGCAAGATAGGTTTATAAGGTATGTAAGCACAGAAAAACTTAACTTTTATTATATATTTTCCAAAAGAAAAAATAGAAACAAAAGCAGTGCATATATACGGTCTGAAAAAAAGCACAGGGCATCTGTTTATGTAGTATTTCAATTTTCAGAGTATCTTGAACCAATGCTACGGACTTCAGAGTTCAGACAACAAAATAATAACACCTGAATTTTCCACTCATGCAAAACATCAAAGAGCTAAATATGAATCTTCATAAGTTCATAAGCTAAGCCAAAGCATACCTAGCATACTTCCACCCCAATTTGAAGAGGGTGTCGTTTAAGGCATATATCTTGCAGTCACAGTACCTGAATTTTATGCATCTACAATTAAGTAAAATTTAAGTAAGTGTCAACTCCCTCTACTTTCTTAAATGAAATGAAGAAAAAAAGAAAAGACGATAGAGGAATCAAAGAAGGATGCTATTTAGATCGAGCTTCAGTAGTATAGAGAGCGAGAGGTAAGAGGCCGCGCAGTGCAGTTCACTAACCAGGAGGAGATGGAGTGCTCGCTCCGGCGGGAAGCGGTGCTCGTGGGCAGGGACGCCGGTGCCCGCCCCCGCCGCCTGCCAAGGCCGGCGCCGATCATCTCAGCAGCGCGGGGAGCAAGGATCTCCTTCTTCTTCTGTTAGATAAGTAGAGTAGGTTCAGCTTCTAGAAGCTCAGCCGCCCACCCGCCTCTGCAAGCTTCTGGAATCTTCCTACGGTTTGGCGAGAGAATTCCGTCGGATCGAACGGGCGGGAGCAGAAGGCTGGTCGAGAGACGAGAGCTGGAGACTGGAGAGGAGAGGGGAGCCGACTGGACTAGGGATGCAAGCGGCACGGCCCTGTCCGCGTGCCCCTCAAGGCCCGTCCCGCAACAGAGGCTATTGCATTTCATTTTGCGGGCTTAAGAGTGGTAGGCGGCGAAGCCCAATGAACCAAAGATCATTTTACAGTAGACGCTACGTGGGCCTGTCCAGGCGTCCGATTTTGGGCCGTAGTCCAAACAGAAAGCTGGTGAAACTTGTAAATTGTAGTTCCTTCAACGAATAACCACAAACCAACCTCATGAAACCCGTACTTGCAGTGCAGGGAGCTACAGCGGCGCTATGGTACGTGACAACCGGCCAGGTAAAAGAAGAAATGTTTCTCTTCCTCCTCGGGAATGATCGTACGATCAAAGTGGGGATTGAGGACAAGGGATCAAGGGCATGATAATGATACAGACATGGACGTCGATGCTAACGTGGAACGCCGTCATCTTAAGAGGCTAGAGCACTAGCACGTCCCCCCTTGACAAAGGCCACCCGGAGACGTGCTTTCCATGCGGGTTGGTGCTGAATCCGCAGTGCCAATGTAGGTGGCGTCAAGATCATGCTCTGTTTTATGTTCTTGCTGCTCCAAAATCCTAACCGCACAGCGAATGGGTGATGCGACAGAAGAATCACACGCGCGCACACGGTGACCAGAGCAACATATCGGCCCGAACTTGTATTGAGCCCATGGGTAGTACTGGACCCAAACTACACCATGATCAAATTAATTATACTAGTACATTAATTATTAACTAGTTACCTGTCAAGGGGTTCACGGCGCAATAACAAAGGTCATTGGTTGGGGAGCTCCCACTCAGGGTTCAAATTCTGGGTGCGACACCATATTCTGTATTTATTCCAGGATTTTCCGGCGCTATGCATTAAGTGGTAGGCGTTCGAAGGTTTTCATAGGGGTAGGGTTTGCGTACGTGTATTCATAAGGGTGAGTGTGCGTGCGTGTTGAGACATCTACGTGGCATCGGCGGCGGCATCGGGGCGTTCTCCCGAGCGGAACTGGGAGTGGACTCGTGTCCGCCTGTGGCTGGAGATGCTCTAAGAGAATGGTCGGCGTAACCCAAACCTGAAGAATGAAGAACCACCTTGCCCTACCAGGCGGTACCAGTGATCCCGCGTGCCACAGGAGGCAATATCGTCTCTACTCACTAAGCCACCATAATAAAAAAAAACTCGGGCTACGAGAGAGGTTAAACAACTCTGAGCTGTTGTAGCTTAAGGTAGAAGACTTCTCATCTTAGTACGAGAAAACTCTAGAACCCGACTCATACACACGGACCCGTAACTCGGTGAGAGAACCGGTGCCACAAACTTGTGCGGATGAACAACTCCACAACGACATGCGGCCGCCTACCTTATCTCCTGTCGTCCACTCTGCTTTAGGATTCGTGCCCAATCAATTCTTTTTCCCACCTCTTCATTTCCCTCTTCCCGTTTCCAATCTTTTCACCTGCTTGACCAGCGCGAATCTTGATGAAGCACAAGCCGGAGGATAATGATGGCGGACACAAGCCAGTGTGAAAAATCCGGGTTGCAAACCTGTGCTTTGGAACGTGGGGTAGGTGAGAAGGTTTTTTCCACACTACGACAAAAAAAACCTGGTCACAGGAGACACCTTCCTGAGGTTTGACCAATTATCTAGCAGCTGGTGGCAACAAGCATGATAATTAATCAAACTCTTTAACTGGGATCCGTTTGGCACCGAGACGTATAACTAGGATCCGTTTGGCATCGAGACGTATGCTGGATCTATAGTTTTATAGGGAAATTAAAATACATTAAATATTTTTATTTATTCTGAAATAAAAATAAGTCATGTAATCACAATTAACATGTTTACCTCTCTAGATCAAGGATTTTCTAGAGTTAAAAGAGGGCATAAATCAAACCATGTAAATCGTGTCTTATCTATACAAAGTTAATCTTGATTTTTTATTATTATAACCATTAGGTCCACTTGACTTATCCCTTCTCCCTACATATATGACTACTCTTTTAATGCTCTGGGATGATCTTCATCAACTTCTCCGATGTTTTTCCCAACCGAACTGTGGTCCTCGCTGGAGGTTCGATCATCGAACCAAGAACACTGTGGACATTGAACCTTGGAAGCTGAGAGAAAAAACGAATCTTGTTTCATGTTCGAACTCTGGGAAATAAAATATTCAATCACAGTGGTCGGATTACCTGTACACACACTCAAGGCAAAGCAAATGTACTACAGTGCGTGGGTCCACTAATCGACGTTCACACTAGGGAGGACGAATCTTCCTTTTACCGGACCGGTTGTCAGACTCGGTTCGATGGAGACTGGAGGTGCTCTCAAACTGTTCCGTGGAAGAAGCTTCATAAAAAAACACTAAGATGAGCACAGAATCATAGAGGGAGACAGAGCTGAAAAAAACTTTATTTGCCTCTGAGGCGCTAAGTGTAGCTGCAAGTTTTGAGAATGCGTATGTGGAATAACATGAAGAGAGAAATAAAGAAAAAAATGAATAAAAAGTGAAAAGGATTATTCTACCAAACGTTTTTATAACCGGATAAGTCATGACCCAAAAGGAACTTGCTTCATAATAAGATAAACTAAAACTAAAACAGTTTTGGTTGGCACTAGAGCTCTATTAAATAAACATACCAAAATATTTGGTGCGAGATACCGATGTCTCTCTACGAGACGAATGAGTTGATAGTGTGTCATTTATTAGAATTATTTTGATTAAGGTCAGTCTCAATGGAGAGTTTCGTGATGTTGTTTCCAAGACTGCCATGTCATACAAAATGAAATGAAACTCGGATGAAAGATGAAACACCCACTTTCAGTGGAGAGTTTCATTCTAGAGTTTCATAGGCATTTAATTTCATGACTCATAGAGAGTTGGTAATCGTGCCAAGAGAGTGTCATTCCCATGACACTCATTTATTCTCTCTCTTCTTAGATACACTGTCATGTCATCAAAAATGCCTATGTGGTAACATATTTAATGCGAATGAAACTCAAATGACACTTCCATTGAGACTAACAGACGTAATCTCTCTCGCACTTTGCTCGAAGCTTCTCCCGGCAGGAATTGCATAAATATGTGTGGGTTAAAAGTGTTTCATATTTAATAGTTTTAGTAAATAGTATTTATATTTATAACTCCAAATTAATTTATTATAGAAATATATTTCATAATTAATTTAATGATGCTTATTTGATATAAAAAAATATATTTTAAATCTATAATTTATTAAATTTGGTATACTAAATCATGACATTGTTTTAAAATTACATTCTCTTAAGGACATAGAGAATACCACTAAAGAATGAGTGAATAACAAATATGAGGGATGTCTTCTCCACTCCATGTGTGAGCTAAAATGGTAACATTGAAAGACTTAAAGCTTTTAGAGGACCTCCAAGAGTCTTTCCTACATTTATTCTAAATCATGTATTTGAAGAAACATTTAAGAAAA